>JABUQX010064293.1:15000-27500 GCA_015478945.1 Trachelipus rathkii | reverse complement strand
GCTATGTAGTATTTTGGTTGAAAGTTCCCGTGGGTGACTGAGGGACAGATTGGTGAAGAACAAGATGCATTTAGAAGTGGTAGAGGATGTGTATATAAATTTTACATTATATATTAATGAAAATGAGAGAGAAGAAAAATAAATTATATTTAGGTTTTATGGATATATGATGTTGGTGGTAGGCTTCTGAATGGAATCAAAAGTATGTATGACAATAGTGAAGAGAGTGTAAGAATAAATGGAGTTAAAAGTGATTAGTTTAATATTAACTGCGGAGTGAGGTAGGGAAGTATGTCTCCTTGGTTATTCAATTTGCATATGGATAGGGTTATGAAAGAATTAGAGGTGGGGGTATCAGGAAAGGTGTTAGAATGGTAGAAGAGAGTGGAGGGTGCCCTACTTATTGTATGCGGATGATTTGGTTTTGTGTGGCGAATCTGATGAGAGTTTGAGAGGATTGGTAGAGGGGTTTGGAGGGATATGTAAAGGGAGGGGTTTGAAAGTAAATGTAGATAAGAGTAAGGTTATAGGTGAGAGAGGACAGTCCGCAATTGTGAAAATGTTTAGATGTGGTGAGCAACTAGAACAATGTCTGAGTTTAAATATTTAGAATATATGTTGGATGAAAAGGATGATGAATGAGAGTGGTTGAAGGAAAAGTTGTGGAATGGCAGGAAGGTTTAGCTGTGCAAATTAAATCATGGTGGATGTAAAAGGAACTAAGTCTTGAGTGTGTAGGTTTTGCAGTGAGGGTATGCTGTCATCTGTGTTAATGTATAATTGTGAAACTATGGTATGGAATAAGAGGTATAGATCTAAGCTACAATGTGTTCAGATAGACAATCTTAGGGGCGTGTTAGGGTGTGAGAAGAATTGATAAATGAGGAATGAACGCATTAGGGAGTTTGTGTGGTGTGAAGAAAGGAGTAAATGAAAATAAATGAAAGTACAGAGAGATGGTCTGGTCAAATGAAAAGGATGGATGATAGTCGGTTGGTTAAGTGGATGTTATTGGTGAGTGGCTGGAATGGACCCGGCTTGGGGAAAAAGAAAAGTGAATGAGTCGTTAAATGGAATGCTGAAGAGAGATGTGATTTTGCAGAGGCGAGAAAGAAAGGCTTCAATAATAGAGTCAATGGTCGTGGTGTTTGTGAGGGGGTATTGATTGTGGACCTTACCCAGGGGGATGAACACTACATTTACGAGATGCCACAGTGAGGGTCCGTCGAAGTCTCGTGAAACCTATGGTGTGGATTTTCTGACTGCGAACGAATTCTCAGTTTAAGTTTTATAAAGGACCAAAGAGCTGGGCTTTGCGCTTTTGAACTTACGTCATATTCTTCTACTGCTTTTTGTTTCCGATGCATGGGACGCACTTGACCCCAATTTGGGGAAAAGAGGTGATGGTTTATATATTATATATATATATACTATATATATATATATATATAATATATATATATATATATTATTAGTAATATAGTATATATATGTAATATATATTTTTATATATATATATATATATAATATATTAAATATATATAGGCAACGTTAAATTTGATACACTTTTGGGAAACTAGTATAGTGGTAGTCGGTGAGTCGCCTCGAGTCGCTCAAGGTCGTTCAAGGTCAACTCAGTCACGAGTCTATTTGCAAGCGACGAAAGCTATTATTATATATAAATATATATATATATATATAATATATATATATATATTATTAAATATATATAATATATATATTATATATATATATATATAGATTAATATTATATATATTATTATATATATATATATATATATATTATATATATATTAATATATATATATATATATAATATAGTATATTATAATATAATATATATATTATATACTAATTTTTTCAACGTGTAAAATATTGTCGTATAATTACTGCGACGGTTAGGAAAATGTTTAATTTTTTGGGTGTCTGAATGCGTTTAATATGATTCGCGCGGAATGGATAATAGACACACACACACACATCACACCACACACATGACCACAACACAACACCATGCAACACACATCAACACACAACTACACAACACACACAACACACACACACACACACAACACACATCACAACAAACACACACACACACACACACACACACACACACACAGCACAACACACAACCACACACACACACCACACACACACACACACACACACACAACACACACACACACACACACATCACCACAACACACACACACACACACAACACACACACACACAACACACAGACACACACACAGCACACACACACACACACACACAATATATATGAATATATATATGATATATATATATATTATATATTATATATTATATTATATATATATATTATATATATATATATATATTTATATATATTATATATATATATAATTATATATATATATTATATTATATATATATATATTATAGTATAGTGTGTGTGTGGTAGATGAAAATAACAATACAGCATCAGATGTAATATCGACATTTTTCAGCTTTTAACCTTTATATAGCAATCAATACATGTCTAGCTTCCAGTTTCAAGTGGATTAGTAACTATAACGGTTATTTGATCTGAAAATGAGAGGAAATAAAGTTTTAAAAAATGCTGTAACTGGTAAAAATTTCAGGTAAATTACGGGGATTTAAATTTGCTACTGCAATAATTAGTTTACTTCATTTTTCTGTATTTCAGCTTTAGAAAAAGTAATTGTCATATCGGATTGGAATGTAGATGTGGTTAATCGCATCGAAATCGTGCATGATCCTAGAGTAGTTGGAATGGGAATTAGAAATATGAAATAGAGGTAATCGGTTGATCTGAACAGTCTGATTAGATTCAAAATAGCTATCGATTTCTAGTACAACCTGATTTCAATTCAATAAGGAAGATCCGATTTAATTAATTTTTTAATAATAATTTTATCTGACAACCAACAAGCTTTCCTCCTCCTCTATCAATGAGACTGGTTTGAAAAGAAAAGATATTAAACTTTAAAATACTAAATTTTGAAAATGCATTTTTATTCGATCATTGACTAAAATGGTCGTAGTTTCCAAGATTTGTTTATTCGTCTGGTAAATTTGAAATGAAAGAATGATGGGGCGCAAAGTAACCAGTTCAATAAGTGCCGATATTGAAGCTTGTTTTATTTTTAGTGAAGTGATCTTACAGTAATGTTGAATAAATTGGATAGTATGTATCCAGTACATAAAAGTCCTATTCAAAATGGAAGAATTGACGAATCTTACTTTTAATGCAGAAATATTATCTTGAAAGCGTAAACTTTTTTAGATACAAGTACTATAGTTCATAGAGCATAGAAAAACATGGAGGGATTGTTACCTAAAATGACTAAAGCATGTGATAAATGGTTTTGGGGGGGGGGGTTAAATCCCCTTTCTCAGGAAATTCAAAGGGGCATTGTTAAAAGTTATAAGTCATTAAAATATTAAGTAAAGTCGTTGAATAACTTTAAGTTGTTTAGAATAAAAGGATAAGCTTAATTCAGTACTTTACTCACAATAACAATTTTTCATGTTCATAAGCTTTCAAATTAAGAATGAAAAATTAAACAGAACATACATCAATTGATAGTGTGAAATGTTACTTTTACAAAGTTTTTGCCAGCGCTTATATTGGCAAAGCCATTTTTTGAAGTCAAAAATAGCTGTGTCGTGCAACTTCTGATGACTAACTAACGACTATGTCGATTCAATCCCATTGGCTTAATTTCAACTCTAAGAATTTTAAAGAGAATTTTGACTTACAGTAGTTGGTTTTGCTTATAAGCTGACGATAAATTATTTCATATAGGCAGATAAATTGGATATAAAACTGTTTTTCACATTTAAAACAATTACATTCACAATCCCAGGTTTTTCAATCATTTTAAGATTTTTATTAAATTCAATTTGGGAGTTTATTAAGGGATTGTTATTAATTTTTGCAGCAAACTAGTAAGGGTGCAAAATTTTTGTTTAATGTAAAGCTTATTTTATATATATATACTATATATATATAATTATATATATATATATATAATTAATATAATATATATATATATATAATATATATCATATATATATATATATATTATATATATCTATCAAAAGATTATATAATTATAATTATATATATATATATATATATATATTATATATATATATATATATATATATATATATATTAGTATATATGTCAGCATCCGAAAATATAATCAGTAATATAAAAACTAATAACATAAATAAAATAAATAATATTTTATTAATCAGGAGAATTTTTACCTGGCAAAAAAATTAAAAAATAAATTAAAAAAATAACGCTTTTTAAAAAATTAAAATTGCTAAAAATGTTGGAAAATTTAGTTTTTTGATAAATCGAAGATGCGGCTTCTCCCGAGTGAGACGGAAAGTTGCCAAATGTTGAATTTTTTCTTTTTTCACTAAAGAATTCCCACGGGTTAACAAGAACGATAAGAGAGAGTCGGGGTTTCTCGGCTACTCCGGGGGACGACGGGGGGGACTTCGTCCCCGCTGTCCTCCGTCGCTCGAACCCCTAAAGATAGGATATAATGAAGAAAAAAATAATGTATTTTTCTCCAATTATATTATAAAGGACATTTGCAACTTTTTCTCGCGAGACCCCGAACTGCAGCTTGCATGTCTTTCCAGTCATGCAGAGCTGCCACTTTTTACTAATATTTAATATGGAGTTATTTAATAAATATTAGAATAATTAATTTTTTTTTTTAATTTTTTTTTTGTTTTTTTTTTTTTTTCTGCGGTAAAAAAAATTGTCTCCTGATAATAAAATGGATTATTTATTCTCGTGTATGTTATAGTTTTCTAGTTAAATGCCCTTTTCGGGATGCTGGCCTATATATATATATTATATATATATTATTATATATCTGTAATATATATAATATATAATTATATATATAATTATTATTAAATATATATATATATATATTGTAATAATATATATATATAGAGAGAGAGAGAGATAGAGAGAGAGATGAGAGAGAGAGAAGGAGAGAGAGGAGAGAGAGAGATAGAGAAATCAGAAGGGAGTGAAGGGAACAGAAGGGACTACAAGGACTAATATTCCCGATTTATTATGATAGTTTATAAAATATTGAACTATAATATTTTGAACTAAAATATTGAACTAACTTTTTTCCAAATACTTTAAGTCATGCTCTAATACTTAACCATCCTATTTTTGCGTATCTTACGCACCCTGCCCAACATCTAGTGGGAAGCAAAGATATTGTGTAGTCAGAGTCCATTAATTTAGCTTTTAACATTCAACTTTCATAAATTTCAAAATACTTAAGCCGCCCAAAGCCTGTGTAGGGTTCTGATATTTGTAAAATTTGGACCCAGAAATAAAATTTGATACTCTGAAAACATAATTGGAAAGGTCTGATCTCACGTTAAGTCGCGAAGCAAATTTAGAAATTGAAAAGTTAACTAATCTTGTAAACTTTCTAAAAGAATCTTGGTCGGTATGCTAATTGGTGCAATAACCTTAAACTTTTCATAGGATATGATCTCTGAAGAGCTCTATTAACTAGAAATTTCCTAAACTTTTATTGAATTACTTAAGATTTAGGCATTTTAATATTTATTTATTTTTTTTTTTTTTTTTTGCGACTTGGTGGCATAGTTTTGTAAATTTAGGAGAACTTTGATTACTGGAAATAGGAAAAAAAAGTTTCAGTAATTCATTTATTTGGAGTATAAATCATTAATAAAACACTTTCCTAGTTTGTAGGCCTTTGAAAACGGTGCTAGTGAAGTATTCGGTTTCAGTTGTCCATACGAGTTCCGTGTCTATCACAGTTCTAACAATTGTAGGCCGGAAAGTAAACCTGGAATTAGAAGTAAACTCAAAGTTTAGCATACGCAAAAAGGACAATTCCAAAAAAATTTGAAATGCTTACGTTTTAACAATTAGCGACGTAATTGTAAGTTTTTGCGTAAAATATTCTGGTCAACATGAGTTACTGTGAATGCATCTGTCGAGCACTCCGTAATGAAGTTTGTGCTGCGAGAAGACATCAGTTACAGTTTCAGTTGCTGGAAAAGGTGTAATAACTTGCGTTCTTACTCTCACCATGTCATCAACGGAGTTTACTTACTTCGAATAATAAAAATTTTTAGTTAATATAGTTTTAGTATTTGACCATTTCTGAACTATATTAATTAAGCTGATAATTAACCTACCTCTCTCGTTTGGGTAAAGTCAACTCTGTGTCTTTTTTAAATCTGTTTAGCAAAATAGGAAAGTGTGTGAAGAATTATTGGTTAAGTTTCTATGAATATCTAGTTTTAGATGCCGTTACATGTAGATCATCTTAACATTTTAACGGATTGTATTGTTCTTGAACGAAGCGAAGGTTGTCCTGATCACTAAAGGAATTTGGTTCTTGTTACGCATTTTGGTATAGTAAACTCGGGCCACAAACTTAAACGCAGAAACTAAAAAATAAATAAACGGGATAAAGAAAGTTGAAGAATTCTATATATCTTAGGAAAAAAAAATGGGTCATTAGAAAGTTAAACAGATTTCTAAAAAAGATTTTAAAAATATCAATCGAAATGTTTCGAATTCCTAAAGCAACTTGCCAAAAGTAGATAATAATTTTTGGGGTGATAAAACATATAAGGTTATGATGAGTTTGGTTAAGTAAAAGATTTAAATATTGTATGAATCAATTCAAAACTATGAAGTACTTAAAGCTTAATGGTAATAAAAATTTTAACCAAAGAAAATTTTTGGTTAGGATATATATATTAATATATATATATTATATAATATATAGATATTAATTAGTACTATATATATATATATATATATATATCATAGTATATTATATATATATATATTATATATATTATATATCTATAATTATATATATTAGTATCTATAATATATATATATATATAAGTTATAGTTTACACACTTGTTTTAGTAACTTTTTTAAATGACGAAAGAATATATAAAAAAAGATTATCGGAAAACGATATCGATATTTGGTCAGATCTGTTAAACCAATAAATTACCAAAAAAATGAACCAAATATCCTTAAAGAATGATAAACAGAATGAACAATACAAAAAACATGATGAAAACTTATCATTTCAATAACAAATGCGAAACAAAACTATACTCCACGTTTTGGTTCTTTGTACTGTACATCAAACTCTTTTTGCCTTAATTTTGGCATCGCTTGAGGCGCCTGTAAATTTTTAGGTGGTTTTAGCTATAATTATATATATTTATATATATTATACTATATATATATATATTTAATTATTATATATATATATAATTATATATGATATTAATATATATATATATATATATATATATATTATATATGATATATATATAGTATAATTATTATATATATATATATATATATATATATATATATATTATATATAGTTTTTATTCGCCTCACCTCCTATACTATCGGATTGCATGGATCGAACACATTTCATAAAAGTCAAATAAAACTGTAATTTAGAGTCAAATTTAAACTATAAAATAACAGAGCTTTTACATCCTTTAAAAATATTAAAAACGTGCACTACAAAATTTACTTAATATTTGAATAAATATACAATAGTTGCCAGTTTTTTTCAGAAAATAAATTTAAAAAAAAGTAGCTAGAATTTGAAATAAACATTTATATATATATTAGACTTGAAATAACTTATTTATATATTATTAGATATTTATATATATATATATATATATATAATATATATATATATATTATATAATATATATATATATATATATATATATATATATTATATATATATTTATATAATATATATATATATATGATATATATATTATATTAGTATTATATATAGGCACTTATCCTATAAAAAGGAAGTTACATAAAGTGGCGTGATAATCGCAGATCGCAGAAATCTGGCTCGTGCATCCTGCAGTGTGACGTTTAGGTAAAACTCCAATAGCAAATCGAAAGTTCCCAAGTTGCTTTTTTTTTAGCAATGTTAATTTTTATAATGTTAATTTTGTTTTATAATTTTCTTTTTTATTCTTTTTTAAGGGGCTCGAGCCGACGGGGAACAGAGGGGGGACGAAGTCCCCCCGTGGTCCCCCGGGGCGAGAGACCCTGACTCTTTCCTTCTTTGCGATTTAATCTTGGTATTCTTTTCGTTAAAAAAAAAAAAAAACTTATTGCCAACCTTACGCACTAGTTGCTTGAAATAATCGAAAAAAAAATTGATTACATCGTTCGTTCGATATAAATCGGTTAACTACCTTTTAAAGGATAAGTTTCTATATGATATATTATATATATTATATATATATATATATATAATATATATATACTATATATAATTATATATATATAGTATATTATATATATATAATATATAGATATAGCTTCAACACTTAGCTAACAAAAATTACTAAGCTATGACAATTTATTTCAGTTTAAAATTTAATTTATTCAATTGTAACTTTTAAAGCATAATTATGAATGTAGACGCTATGTAATACTTTCTTTTAATTAACGAATCCATATGGTGACAATACATTTTTGCGTGAATGCATGACAGGCCTTGCTCTCTGCCAACACGCTGCTATAATTAATATTAATTCTTCTTTCTTCTGTTTTATTTTCAAAAATATTATTAATAATAATTGACTTTATTTATTACTTTAATTTCGGTGAGGTGACATACGTTCTAGACTATGACTTTATTTTTGTATTATAATATTATTCACTTTGCATTGTAAAAAAAAAACAAACATACTGTCTGCACATGCGCGCTCTTTGCCAAATTTTGTTCGATAAGTAAAGTTGTTGAAAAAAAATTGACTTCAGCTTCACTGGAAGCGGATAATATGAACAATGATATTATATATAATATTATATATATATATTATATTTATATATATATATATATTATAGTATATATATATATATTATATATATTATAATATATAATATATATATTATATATATATATATATATATATATATATATATATATATATATATATAGTCAGGGCTGGAGTACGGAGTCTGGGTGGAAGTCGTGGAGTCGGAGTCGTGGAATCGTGCAATTTTCCAGGAGTCGGAGTCGAGTCGTAAAATTCTGTTGCATGTGGAGTCGGAGCGGAGTCGGAGTTCGGAGTGCGAAATTCTGGGCCAGTGGAGTCCGGAGTCGGGAGTTCGGGAGTCGAAAATTCCTCTGTTTAGTGGAAGTGGAGTCGGAGTCGAGTCGGAAAATTTATATACTTATTTAAATGATTTATTAAGTTCTTATTATTATTATTATTATTATTCATTAATTATTATTATTATTAATTATTATTATTATTATTATATATTATTATTATTATTATTAATTATTATTATTATTATTTATTATTATATTATTATTATTATTTATTATTCTTATTATTATTATTATTCGAAAATATTATTATTATTATTATTATTATTATTATTATTATTATTATTATTATTATTATTATTATTATTATTATTATTATTATTATTATTATTTTTATTTTTATTATTTTTTTATGATTATTATTATTATTATTATTAGATTCATTATTGATTATTATTGTATGATTATATTCTTGGGTTGTTCCATTAACAATTATTATTTATGGTATATCTATTATTTATTATTATTATTTTTTATTCGCATGATTTTGGTTTTGTGTGTGTGATCTGAAGAGAGTTGAGAGGATTGGTAGAGAGATTTTGGCAGTGTGTGTAAAAGAAGTGGTTTTGAAAGTAAACGTAGATAAGAGTTAATGTTTGGTTGTGATGAGGACAAGTCTTCGTTGTGAATTATGTTAGATGTAAGCATGCTGGAACAAGTGCGATTTAAATATTGTAGGATATATGTTGGATGAAAAGGGAACGGATGATGCAGAGTGTAGTAGGAAAGTTGTGAATGGCAGAAAGGTGGCTGGTGCCATTAAATCGTTGGTGGATGTATAGGGACTAAGTCTTGAGTGCGCTAGGGTTTACATGAGGTATGTTGCTACTGTGTTTTGTATAGTAGTGAGACTTGGTCTGGAATGAAGAAGTTATAATGATTTTAAGTTCAATTGTGTCCAGATGGACCATCTTTTGGGGCGGTGCTAGTGTGTGAGAAGAATTGATAATAATGAGGGAATGAAGTATTAGAGAGTTGTGTGTGTGAAGAAGAGGTAAATAGAACTAAAGGAAATATGTTGAGATGTTTTGTCATGTGGTAAAGGACGAATGATAGCGTAGTGTTGAGTGGTGTTGGGAAAGACAGCTGGAGATCCGAAGAAAATGTGGATTGAGTCGGTAAAGGAATGCCTGGAGAGAGAAATGTGAGTTTGACAGAAGCGAGAAGAAAGGTGTATAATCAGGATGGAAGTGGCGGGTTTTTGTGATGGGGGTATGGTTGCTGGTTCACCTGGCATAAGGATGAACCCTACAATGACGATATGCCATAGTGAGGTCCGTCGCAGTTCCGTGAAGCTCTAGGGTGGTTTTTTTTCTGATGCGACGAGTTCTCACTAACAGGTATAAGAGGGGCGGTAGGCTGGGCTTTCTTTTCGACTTGTTGTCATATTCTTCTACCTGCTTTTCTTTTCATGCATGTTTTTACGCACCTAACCCCCAGTTCTTGGGGGGGGGTAAAAAAAGGAAGATGAAGAAAGTGAAAAATATTATTATTATTATTATTAAATTATTATTATTATATTATATTATTATTTATTATTATTATTATTTTATTATTATTATTATTATTATTATTATTATTATTAATTATTGAAACTAGAAAGTATTAATTTGTTAATTTTTTATCGTATTTTATAATAAAATAAAAATAATTTGCATTATAATTATGTTATACATTTGTTTTCCGAAACTGAAATATGATTTTGTTGCCATGTGTTTGCGACTGCATCTTTATGTCTTTACCGTACTTTACCGTATAGCATTTGGAGATTGATTCATTGAAAAGTGGTAATATTTTTTATCTCAAAGCATGAAAAAAAGAAAGTTAGAAACCAAAAAATGTTTTACAGTAATTCCTGTATGCAGTAAGCTGAGTCCAGAGTCGAATTCTTTGAATTGACTGCTGCGTCGGAGCGGAGTCGGAGTCGGAGTCGAAAATTTTCTTTTTTAAGTGGAGTCCGGAGGGAGTGGAGTCGAAAATATTTTTCAAGTGGGAGTTGGAGTCGAAAATTTTTTGTTTAAGTGGAGTCGGAGTCGATGGAGTCGAAATCCAAATTTGATTTTAAGGAGTCGGAGTCGGAGTCGGAGTCGAAAAATTTATTTTACGACTAGCACCTGATATATATATATATATAATTATATATATATATATAATATATATATATATATTATATATATATATTTATATATATATATATATATATATTTATATATAAGTATATATATATATATATATATATATATATATATATATATATATATATATATATATGTTATGATATATATATGTAAAATTCAATTTTTCGTACTGAGCTTCGATATCGATAAATATCATGTGGGGGATTAGTATTGGAATTTTTTTTTTTTTTTTTTTTTTTTTTTTTTTACAGATTACCGCCACTCACTGGCTGGGCCCTTTTCAAGGAGGGGGCGGAAATGAAAAATACGTGAAAAGCCCCAAGCCTCAAGCCTAAGCAATCTCTCAGGTGGGCAGATCAATGGGTTTTTAAGAGAGGAAGATTAAATACAGTTGGAGAAACAGAAGATGGCAAGGAGTTTCACAAACAGAAGTGGCTGAAAGAAGGAGTCAACAACGAACTGAGTCTGGATTTTCATGCTCACGCAAACTGCATGCGAGCGATGGCAACACTTGTATTTGCGTGCTGCGACGCAAGGGTGGTGAAATGCAAGAGGTCAGCTCCCCCGAGCATCTGGTGTTGTAGTACCAATAGAAAAAAGATAGTCCACAAATGTCATGTAGCAGAGATAGAAGGTCAAGGGAGTTTAAAAGAAGAGGGAAGTTTATTAGTCTCTTAGCTTTAGACTCAACCCTGTCCAATAGAAGAGTGGCGCCGGAGACCCTCCTCCTCCCAAATGTTAAAACAGTACTCCAAACAAGGGCAAATAAGGCCCTTATATAACTGGAATAGCTGTTCGGAGGAAAAATTCCCGTAACCTAAACAGAACTCAAAGCTTCTTTGAGGCCACCTTAGCAACCATTGTAATAGAAGGTTTCCAAGACAATTTATTGTTTATGTTCAGACAAAGAATATTTATGCTGTTTCCAGGTGAGGTGTTAGAGCCGTCTAAGGAAATAGGAAAGTTGGGAGGTGTTTTGAAAGAGAAATGTAAAGAAGTTGAGTTTTCAAAGAGTTGAATTTCACAAGGTTGCGGTGACCCCAGAAGGAAATCTCATCCATATCGACATGAATAGAATCTGCACAGAAGCAATTCTAGATA
>JABUQX010064293.1:0-12500 GCA_015478945.1 Trachelipus rathkii | reverse complement strand
GGTTTTTTTTATATATTTTGAAGGTGTGAAGCCTCTTTTAAAATTATATGAGGTTTTTTAAATTTGGACTCTACACAGTTTTTATTTCAACTTTTTTTGAAATGTGTTCGAATTCCATGCAATCGATATGTATATGAATGTGGAGGCAGATAACAGACATGATCCAAACTTGTCCTTTAAAAGGAAGTTAACCGATATATATCGAACGAACGATGTAATTGATTTTTTTTTTCGATTATTTCAAGGCAATAGTGCGTCAAGGTTGGCATTTTTTTTTTTTTTTTAACTAAAGGAATACCCAAGATTAAATCCGCAAAGATGGAAAGAGTCAGGGTTTCTCGGCCTCAGCGGGGGACGACGGAGGGGACTTCGCCCCACCTGTCCCTCCGTCGGCTCGAGCCCCTTAAAAAAAATAAAAAGAAAAATTAAAAAAAATTACCATTTAAAAATTAACGAATAAAAAAAGCAATCTTGTGGTATTTCTCCGCGCTCTTCCTATTAGGAGTTTTTAGCTAACAGTAAACTGCAGGTGCGGTAGGATTCTGCGATTTCGATATGATGTCTTTTTATGTAATTTCTTTTTATGTATTAAAATCGATTTATAAACCCTATATTAAGATAATATATATAAATATATATTATATATATATATATATACTATATATATTAATATATATATATATATATATATATATTAATATTATATATTATATTATTATATATATATATATTTATATTATTAGTGATGGGACGATTATCGTCCACGTCATATCGTCATCAGGAAAAATCGTCATATTTTTTTTAAAATCGTCATCGTCAATCCGTCTCGGCATTTTCGCCGATTATTTTGCTCGATTATATTGAAACAATATTTAAGATGTTTTGAATAGATATTAAACTTCAATATAAGAATAATAATAATAATAATAATATAATAATATATACTAATAATAATATAGATAATAATAATAATAATAATAATAATAATTAAAAAAAATAAAAATAAAAATAAATAATAATAATAATAATAAAATATCATAATAATAATATAATAATAATAATAATAATTAATATTTTATATATATATATATAATATTATATATATATATATAATATATATATATATATATAATAGTATATATTATATATATATTATATATATATATATATTATATTATTATATACTATATTATATATATATTATATATATATATTATATATAGTATATATTTAAATTATATATATATATATATATTATATATATATATATATTATATATATATATATATATATATATATATATATATATATATATTATAATAATATATAATATAGTATATATATATATATACTTATATATATATTATGTGGGACGCTTAATGTGCATCGTCATGTCATAGCAAAAATGGCATATTTTTTAAAATCGTATGTCATCTGTCTCGGCAAATTTCGCCGCATATTTGAACGATTAATTTGAACACATATTAAGACTTTTGAAATAATATTAAAACCTCAATAATAATAATAATAAATATAATAATAATAATAATAATAATAATAATAATAATATATAATATAATAAGTAATATATAATAATCTAATAATATTAATAATAAAAATAAAATAAAATAAAAAATAATAATAATAATAATAATAATAATGAATGAATAATAATAATAATTAATATATAATAATAATAATAATAATAATATAATAATAATTTTGATATATTATATATATAATATATATAATATATATATATATAATTAATATATATATATATTTTATATATATATATATAAATATATTATATATATATTATATATATATAAATCTATATTATATATATACTATATATATATATATATATTATATATATATATATATATATATCTATATATATACCCGTTTTGCTTATGGTATGTATGACATTCGAGTGCCTAATGGTTCGCCTTTCTGTTATGTGTTCATTATCCACTCATCTCCACGAAACATATCATATACACATACTTATATCCACACCCTCTTCTAGACCACATTATCAGACATCCTTCTCCTTATATCCATTAGTGGTATTGAGAAAAAATTGCCACTCGTATGTCCTGCGTGTCGTAGAAGGCGACTAGGGACGGTGGTAGTTAGGTTGCTGCCTACTACCACTTATCTTTTTTGCCAGGATGCTAAAGGCATGCTCGGAGAAGGTTCGTGGATCGCAGTAAAGCGCCTTTTATCCTCGGCGAAATGTATGAATCGTATCTGTATAATGAATTGTCAGAGGAATAAATGTTGAGGAGATGAGGAGAGAGGTTGATGGATGTTATTTAGAAAGGGCAAATTTGATTTGTCGCTGTGACTAAAGCAAAGATGAAAGGAAACGGTGAAAATGAGTGTGTGCTGGAAATTTGTTTGTGTTGCTGTGGAAAGGATTGAGAGGGGATAGAGGATTTGCAATTCTGATGAGTGAGTTGTGGTAGAGTAGCTATGGTAGATTTTGTGTGTGTGAGTATAGAAGTCTTAAAGGTTAAAATTTAGTTTGAAAAGTCAAAATTGTGTTGGTTGCGAATATATCCATCTGAGGGTATGTTGAAAAGAGTACGATTTTTTCTGGATAATCTGAATGATGTTTGGATGGGGGGAATAGGAGACTCAGTTCATTTGCATCACAGATCTGCCCATTCAAGGATTTTTTTTACAGTTGTCCCCACCACTCACCGGCAGAGCCCTATTCAAGGAGGGGGTGTAGTACTCTCAAAAGTTCCCCCTCTAGCGTAAATTACGCATATGAGCACAGACGCAGGCTTAAAGTGAGGGAGATTAAATTCAGCAGGAAATACAGAAGATGGAAGAAATTCCACAGAACGAGGTGGTGGGAAAGAAGGAACACCACAGCAACTACCTTTGGAGTTACAATGTCAACACATTACTCGTGCGCAGATACAGCAACTATTGTGCTACGAAGGCGTCGTAAAGGTGGTGGTACGCCGGTGATAAGATTTCGTCGAGCACTTGCCGCTGCGGTTCCTATAGGATAGAGATAAAGACCAACAATCGCCTCGCAAAAGAATGAGGGCAAGTGAATGGAAAATGCAGAATAGTTTATAAGCCTTTTTTGCCTTTGACTCGACCATGTCAAAAGCCGGGTGAAACCAGAGCCCCCCAGAATGAGATGAGTATCTCCATAATGGCGGATCGAGACCTCTGTATAGCGACACTGAGAAAAGGAGGAGTTCACAGTCTAAACAGGAACTTCAGTTTTCTTGTGAGGCCGCCCTAGGCAACCGTTGTGATGTGAGGTTTCGAAAACATTTTTTTTTGTTCAAGTTAAGGCCAAGGATGTTTATGATTGTCAACCAGGAGACGACAGAACCGTCCAAAGAGACAGGAAAGTTAGAAAGTATTTTGGAGAAGGAGAGATTTTGTAAAAGTTTGGGTTTTTAAAAGAATTGAATTTACAAAGTTATTTCTATCCGATACAGCGAGAATAGAAAGTCGGAAATATTAAGAGAGAGCAATTTCGAAGTAAAGTGGGGTAGAATTGATATGAAGTTAAAGAATGAAGGGTCGATCATCGGAATTACGAGTGGATAGAGGTTGAGGTGCAGGTTGAGGAAGATCATATGGAAAAGTAGGAATAAAGTAGGAGGAACACCAGAACTCTGAGGAAACCACTATTGACAGAAAAGATAGAAAGTCGCCAATCAACAACAGAGATATTGAGCCGATTTGGAAAAGAAAGCTAGATTATAGTAAGCTCAAAGGAAGAAGAAACTCAAATGAGGGGATGCTTGGAGAGCAGTGACGGCGTCGCCATATCTCGTCAATGCTTTGGATTATGTCAGTCGCACTACCCCAAAGTTCCTGTAGTTCTAGAGCGAAAAACCATAATCGGTAGATAGGAATATATATCACCAGTTAGATTACTTCGTGCACGAGTAGCGTACTGGCGGATCGGAGTGGTTTCAAAATGATCTATCAAGATGTGGTTGAGAAAGGGTTTCAAAATCTTAGATAGAATATCAAGTGAGATCTACAGATAGTTAGAAGGATTAGAGCGGCTTCCTTTTTTCGGTAATATGTTGGACAATGTGAGAGCTTCACAACTGAGGGAGTGGATCGTGGTAGTAATTGAGACATAGAGAATATAGTTGAGCGAGGGGCGAAGAGATTAGCCTTTTTCAGTTGGAGAATTAGCAACACAAATGATCAGATCGAATAGAGGAGGAAAGGCATATTTACAGAAGTTGCTAGAGATGGAAGATTTGTCAGTAGGAGAGCCAAGGAGGTTAGCGCACTTTCTTGATTGAAGCCAGCTTTTGCTCGGTCGAAGAGTATGCCTTTGCAGACGATTCTATGCTGAATGAAAATAGCGAGAGGTGATAGGAAACGAGAATTTTTTGCCACTACGCCGATTAGAACTGTCTCTAGTTGAATGGCCAGAGAATAGCGCGATCGAACCAATGGTTATGAAGGAAAGAAAGATTTAAGTTTTTAGAAGGAATTGAATGATGAAAGAAAATTTTAGCTGAAGAAGGAATGAACCTGCTCATGGCATTCAACGATACCGCTCCTCTTTTTTTAAAATCTTTAGTCATCCCATCTTTATCTTATGAGGTATGCCAATTTGGCTATCATCATGAAATTGGAAACTTACTTTAAGCTCCTGATCTACAATATTGCTTATATCATGTATGAAGAACAGACTTTGACCTAAGAAATCGTTACGGAACCACAAAGATGTCTCCTCATTTCCATTAATAAATATTTCATTTTCATTGATTAACTAATTTATTATTATTATTTTATTATTATTATTATTATTTTATTATTATTATTATTTATTATTATTATTATTATATTATTATTATTATTATATTATTATTATTATTATATTATTATTAATGTATTATTTATTGAGACTTAAGGAATCAAAAATTTTGATCGCTAAATAATTTCGGAGGTTGACCCCCTGACCCTCCCTGTCTATAGCCTTATATATATATAATAAGTATATATATTTTAATTATTATATATATATATAGTATATATAATTATCTATTATTATATATATATAATATATATATATATATATATATATATATATATATATATATATATGGGTGTATCGTTAATATTGCGAAAGAATTCCAGTATGATATTCCTTGCATAAATATTAGATAATATGTGTCAATAAACATTTCACGAAACGCCTCGTTTCCAAGATACAAGGTGGTGAAACTTATGTGGGACATATGACATATTTGATATAATTCATTGCCGTCCGTACGCACATCTCACCTTTAATAATAAGAAAATACACCGTTAGGAACGGTTTACGAAGCCTGTTATTTACTGTTCCGGTATCTCGCTTCATTTATACATATAATAGTCCGTGTCGCGTCAAGTTCTGTGTTCAATGGTGTTGCTCATGATTTTCAAAAATGCATTTAACCAAATAGTGAATGTGCTTGATATGATTTTTTGTTTACTGTCGTAGAACGCGTAATTCATTAACAGTCATCGTCTCTATGAAAGAAAGTACTAATATCGTGGTTGTCATCTCCGCATCATGACCTCTGTTTGCACGTCTCCATCAACGGTTTAGAGAAGCAGGAAGTTTTAAAAACTTACTAATGGAAACGGGAGACCTCGCACAGTATCAACTCCAGATGCCGAAGAACAGGTTCTCCAAGAATTTGAGGACAGTCCTACAACAAGTCGAGAAAGATTGCTTGCAACACTAACATAGCCTATGTAAGTTATTCATGCAGTTTTCAGGGTATGTGAGAAATCACTCTGTATCCTTTTATCACATCACGGATGTGCAGGAACTTGTACCAACAGATTTCCCTGCAAAAGGTAAAGCTTTGTGTCGATGATGCAACAGACAATTGGCAGACAATTCTAAACGCATTTAGCAGAAATAATTGTTACTCGTGATGGCAAATTTTTTCTAGAGACGCCATATCGAACTTCAACACAATCACATATGGCTGATGAGAACCCACATGCAATAGTTGAAAGCCGCCATCAACACCATTTTTCATTGAATGTATGGGTCGGAAATGTTGGCGACCATTTGATAGGTCCATTCTTTTTTACCAGCGAGGCTTACTCTTGAGACGTTTATCGCCAATTTCTTTGAACATGATTGCCCTAACTACTGGAAAACATTACAATTGAAGAATCGAAACTGTATTTCGATGCACGACGGCGCTCCAAGCTCATTTAAATTTATTGCATCGTAAACTATTTGAACACTGTATATCCACGCCGTTGGATAGGTCGAGGAGGTAAAGAACCTTGCCTCGCAGTCTCCCGACTAAATGCTATTGGATTTTTTCTTGTGGGTGGTCTTGAAACATTTGGTTTAATCGCAACAGTTTGAAAGTCCGAAAATTAGGGTTGCATTAATCCGCATCTTTGTGCATCAATTTTCGGGCACAAAGGTATATTTGAACGTGTCCGCCATCAATGCGTTTGCAGATTAGAGTGCTTGTATTGCGCTGGGGTGTCATATTTCAACATTTGTTATTACCTTAGTGCACATTGCTTCGTACTAGTTTTGGTGTAATTTCTTCTGTGCAGTAATGTATATTCTCTATAATTGAATAATTGGAATGAATTTGTAATTACATTTCCTAATTTTAGTTTAGCTGTTTATTGTTATTTAATGATTAATAGGTTTATCACTTTATCTTGGAAACGAGCGGTTTTTCGTTGAAATTGTTTATTGATAACTATTATTCTATATTTTAAGCATAGGAATATCATGCTTGAATTTTTTTCGACAATATTATGATACACCTGTGTATATATACTATAATATATTATTATATATTTATAATATTATATATATATCTATATATATATATATATATATATATATTACTATATATTACTATATAGAGAGTGAGAGAGAGGAAGAGAGAGAGAGAAATTTTAAATATTGTTTTTTTCAATTAATCGTTATCGTCATCGTCATCGGCAAAATTCTGCTCTAAATGTCAAGTCATTCGTCTTGTCATGCGCAAAAATTTCATAATGCGTTCATCATAATATATATATATATGATCTATATATATATAATATATATATATATTTATATATATATAATATATATATATATTATTATATATACTATATAATATATATAATAATAGAGAGGTGAGATATATATATATATATATATATATATATTATTATATAGTATATATTATGCGCACCTGCCTTTTCATGGTGCAATAAATATGTTTTTTTTTTTTAATTTATTTTTTTCATGATATTAGTAGTGTAGTATAACTAGCAATTAATTTAAGAATTGACGAGGTACGAAATATTATAAATTATAAATATTAATCTGACGAATAGTAAGTAAAACGCTGATTTTGCATGGAGAAAAAAAACGGGCTTTTAGTGCTGCCTGAGTGAAAGAGTCAAAGCAAAGTAAAAAAGTAGTTTGGTCGGTAAAAGTAGTTTCCGTTTGGTTATTTTTTTTTCATATGCATATTCGTGGGCAATCGTAGAAAAGCAGGCATGATTCTATGTATACATAAAAACATATCATAACTGAACTTAGTTGCAGTAATCCGCAACTAAACCTATATTGATGACGTTGCTTTGAAACGCAAAACTTTACTACTATTAATCCAGATCAGTAATTCTAAACCTAACCTATAATGAATCAACTTTGACGTACACTATTTATTTTTTTAATGGGAGGATTTTTTGCACTTCAATAAGATATTCAAGAATGTCAATTTGTTTCGGGCTCTGTCAAACGTATGATTCTTTAAAAGAGTAACTGATATTTTTAAGTAATTACTTTTTTTTCTTATTTATTTTTTTTTTTCCTGCTCATGCAACTCCTCAAAGTTTATTGTTAGTTCATATAATAACTAATAAATAAAACAAAACGCCCAAAAAAGACATAGTTTATCTGGCCATAAAACGGTATATATATATAACTATATTATATATCTATATCTATATATATTATATATATTATATAGTATTGTATATATATATATATATATATATATATATATTATATATATATATATATATATATATATATTTATATCATATATATATAATATATATATATTATATTATATAATATATATTATATATATATATATCTTATTATATATATATATATTATAAATTATATATATAATATTTATTAATAAGTATAATATATATATATATATTATATATATATATATATATATATATATAATTATAATATATATATATATATATTGATATATTATATTATATATAATATATATATATTTATATGGCAAATTTGTTAGAACTTACTGTGACTAGTGAGGATATAGCCAACCACCTCACAAGGCTAGCGTACAACCTGAACCTCCTAAGTTTCCTGGATTACAAACTGGTAATAAATAATGAAATTAATTTAGGTTAGTTAAGTTAGGTTAGGTTGCTAGGTACTCGTGTAGTCACAGTACAGTTTCTACAAATTTGCCTATATATTATATATATATATAATATATTATATATATATTATATATATATATCTAATATATATATTATTATATATCATATATATTATTATATATATATATATATATATATATATAGTATATATATATATATATCTATATATTATATAATATAAGGGAAAAGTCCACTTTCTGTTAGTAGAAAACAGAACAGTAGACTAAATTCTGCGCGTTTTTTTTTGCGGTACTAGTTATGTTTTGAATATTATACTTATTATATAATTATTAGTATATATATATATATTTAATCTATAATATATATATATATATATATATATATATATATATAATATACTATATTATATATATATATATATCTATTATATAATAGTAATATACTTATATATATATTGATAAAGTCGTTTATGATATAAAACTAAACGACACCCTATAGTAACCGCATAGATATCAGTGTCGAGTTTCTCGGCTCTAGGTGACGAGGGGACCGTACTTCGTCCCCTGCCCCCCATCGGTCGAGCCCCCCAAATAACATATATTCCATAGGTGGTCAAGCGAAAAACGCGAGTCGATCCGTAGAATTATTTCTACTGTTTCTACTGAAAGAAACATGGATACTTTTGCATATATATATATATATAATATATATATATAATATATATATATATCATATATATATATATATATATATTTTATATATATAATATATATATATATATATATATAATATAGTAATATATATTGGCAAACTAAAGAAGTTTACCCGCGATCATTATTCGAAATTAAGATAGGTAAAGAAAACTTGATAACATATATGGAATTCAGCGTATGAAAATTGTATGGAAAATGAACAAAAAAATTTAATATTTTTTTTTTTTTTTTATATCTCAAAAACTACGTTAGGTAAAGAAACTACTAACAATATGGATACAGCGTGGTTGAAATATTGGTAGAAAAAAAAAAAAAAAAAAAAAAAAATTGAAAATATTTTTTTTTTTTTTTTTTTTTTTTAAATTATACCTTGATAACCATATTGGAATAAGCGTATAAAATTCTTTTAGGGGCTCGAGCCGACGGTGGGGAGGTCGTACCCCAGGAGGCGAGAGACCCGACTCTTTGCTTTTGCGGTTTAACCGCGGACAAGGTTTTAGATTAAATAGAAATTCAAAAGCAGATTTTTTTTCCTTTTTTTTTCATAGAAATATTTCATACGCTGATTCAAATATGATATTTGTTTTCTTGTGCTTTCGTAATTTAAAGATATGAAAAAATAAAAATACTAATTTTTTTTTTTCATTTTCCATACAACTTCATACACGGTTTCCTATATGTTTATCTATTTTCTTGTACCTAATCTTAGTTTTCGAGTATCAAAGCGGGTAATTCTTTAAGTTTCACTATTATATCATATATTATATATATATATATATATATTATATAATATATATATATATATATTATAATAGTATATATATATATACTATATATATATATAATATTATATATATATATATATATATATATATATATATATTATATATATATGGTCAGCGTTTAGATTGTCCGTCATATGTATCTTAAAACTATTAATGCTACAGTAAAACGGAATACTTTTTGTGGAATCAGCGTAAAGAGTTAGTCCTGGAAAAAGTTTTAAATAAAAAAAAGCGATTTTAAAAGTTAATTACAATGCTAGAACAGAGTATTTTAAACTTTTTAATTAACGTATCTTACGTTGCCTTTAAATACATGGGTGGTGTTTAAAACTTTAAAGAATATCACAGGGTAACCGTCCACGATGCAGGAGGTCGGGGTCTTCTTGGCTTTCCGGGGACTACGGGTAGGATTATTCCCCGTCCGGGGAGGGTCCTCCGAACCTCCGCTCTTTGGGTATTGGGTGTCTCGCGGGGTTTCCTCGCCCCTCCCTACGGGTAGGAAACATCCCCCCTAATGTTCGCCCGTCGGCTGAGCCCTCCTATGTGTCGTATATATATTTATATATATATATAATATTATATATATAATTATATATATAATATATAACTATATATATATAGGTATATATATATATGATATATATTATATATATATATTTAATTTTGTGCCGAGAAAGAGATTTTCGATATTCAAACCCCGTACAAATTTAGACCCCGTATATGACTGTCTTTTAAGAGATTGCAGATTTTTTTTGATAGAAATTTATATTTTAACACGAACATATTAATTGTTAATTTCTTAATCATCTTTATTACATTATTATACGTTCAGGGTATACGTTTTTAGCGCTGATTCGACAATTATTCTTTTTACTTTGTATATTAATAGTTTTTAAGATACATATTGACGACAAATCCTAGAACGCTGGCACATATATATTATCTAATATCTTAATATATTATAATATATATATAATTATATATATATATATATATATATACTATATAGTATTTAATATTAAATATATTATATAATCTATATATTATATATATATTATATAATATATATTATATATATATATATATATATATATATAATCACTTACAGAATAGGTCCTTGTCAGTTTCTAAATCCAATGCAATCTGCAAAACGAACTGTGCAAAGACATTAGGTTGCAAATCGTGTATAACAATACTGCATTGCAAATCAAAATCTTTCTCGGTTCCATTGCGTTCAAGGATTAAAGGAATCGGAATTACCCGATTTTTGAGCTTCAAGCGATAATAGAAATCTGCAGCTAAATCCAAAAGAGATTTCACGCTAACCTCCCCATCAGGGGCGCATTGTTTTACATCCATCATGACGTCCATAAGAAGGAGATTTTTCGATTAGTCTTTTTATTTTTTTTTTCCCCCTCGTTGTTCTGTCTGTGCAATGCACTTCCGAGCTGAAGATTCCGGAGACTAAATAATGGATTAATGAGGAATGGCCTTGTCTGTATTAAGGGAATAAATACTTTTGTTACTTCAAATATACAAATAGAAGCATTTTTTGTCCAAAATGGTAATATAAATATATATATATATATATAATATATTATATATATATATATATATGTATATATATTATATATATATATATATATTATCTATTTATATATATATATATAATATATTTCTATATATAGTTATATATATATATATATATATAATATTATATTATATATATATATTATATATATAATATATATACGTATATATATATATTATATTATATATATCGTCGCCAGCATCCCGAAGAGATCAGGCATGTAATAAAAACTATAACATTACAGGAAAATACATAACATTTTTGATTTCAGGAATTAATTTCATCGAGGAAACTTAAAAAAAATTATTTTATTCTTATATTTATTAATAACTTCTTAAATTTAGTAATATCTTAGACCTGAAATGTGCAAGCTCTGATTGACCTTGAAAGCTGCAATGTCTCGAGAGTAAAAGTTGCCAAATAGTATTTTAGGGCGAAAATGATTATTTTTTTCTTTTTATAATCCTTTTTAGGGGGTTCGAGCTCGACGGAGGGAAGGGGGGGAGAAGTCCCCCGTCGTACCCTCGGTAGGCGAGAAACCCCGACTCTATCTAATCGTTCTTGTTTATCCGTGGGTATTCGTCCGTTTTAAAAAAAAAAAAAATTCACATTTTTACTTTCGTGCATACTCGGAGTAAGCGAGCTTCTTTGTTTTATCAGAAACAGATTTTCCAACCTTTTTAACAATTTTAATTTTTTTAAAAACGTTATATTTTTTTTTATGAATTTTTTTAATTTCCGGGGTACAAAAATGTCTCCTGATTAATAAAATGATATTTATTTCGTGTACAGTTGTTATAGTTTTTTTAGTTACATGCCTGGCCTTTTTGGGATGCTTGACCTATATATATATATATATATATATATATATATATATATTATATTATATATATATATATATATATATATATATATATATATATATATATATACATATTATATTATATATCGTATATATATTTTCATGATATATATATATATATA
>JABUQX010064292.1:15000-27500 GCA_015478945.1 Trachelipus rathkii | reverse complement strand
TTGCCGACATCAAACCCTCCCTCTACAACGATAGTGGCCCGTTTAAACTACTATTGCTTTAACCACCCAGATGGAAAGTGATGTCCGCCTTCACCTGTATTTATGTTTTTTTTCGAGTGTAATACATTTCATTTGTGACTAAGTAAGTTTCCTCATGTGTTCGTTCTCTGTTTATAAGTTAGCTAATTAATTTTAAGAAATTTTTGAAAAGTTACCCTTCATATAATTATAAATACCACTTATTCATTTTGATAATGTTGTTATATATTTTTAATACTAGCCATGATTGTTTTTGAGTTTCTGATTCTGTTAATTTACTTTTGTTTTTTGTAACATTTTTGTGACTTAATTTAAACAAATGTATGCTTTTTGGAATTAACTGCTTCAATGTTTTTAGTTTTATAACGTTAGATTATTTCATTTATTTGTACTAGATTTATTTTATTTATTATTTGTAGCCTGATGATGGAATCAGTCGAGTTCCGAAACGTCGTTTTTTCTTGTTAATAAAGATCTCTCCATGTTGTTGTCTAAAGCCCTGGTGTTGCTTTTCGTTGTTAAATTAAGATTCCCCACTACTAAGAGTTGGACCAATATATATATATATATATATATATATATATATATATATATATATATATATATATATTTTTATTTATTATTTTATATTTATATATATATATATATTATATATATATATTAGATATTATATATATATATATATATATATATATATATATATATACTTTTTGGCTTACGTATTCTTTTTCAGAATAATATATTCATACATATGTTTATATAAATAGCATCCAAACTCTAACTTTAAAAAGAGCAAAGAAAACAACTTACTAAGAGCTTAAAAAATTTAAATTCCGTAAAAGTTAGAAAACTTTGTTTACGCAATTCCGTAATGGTATTTACTGGAATTAAAATTTTCTTAATTCTAAAATAGTTTCTGTATTATTTTTACAATAAAGTTTTAGGAAAGACTATGCTAGACAAAGGATAATAAAAAATAACTTTGAAACTATAAACACTTCATTTTAAAAAGACTATTAAAATTCCTTGTCTTTCTCATTCTCCTACAATCAAGTGAAATTTCTTCAACATCGATCGTCGTTTTGAGCTTGACAGAATATTTAATGAATTTCTGGAAGGGGGGAGGGGGGGGAGGGGAGGGAGAGGGAGGGATGGGAGAGGGAGGAGGGAGGGGAGAGATGGAGAGGAGGGGAGGAATGCGGCATAACCTGACAAAACTAGAAGAAAAGAGGATAACAAGGAGATGTTTAAAGGCAGATGTCATTTTGAGCGAAAATTGTCTAAAAGTATTGAAAGAAAAAAAATTAAGGAAGAAGTGGAACGTGAAAAGGGAACATCAATAAAGTTCCGAAGAAAGAGAACTCTGAAAAATATTACCAAATTAACCTAAGAAAGGAAAGAAAATGGGAAAAAAGGGAAAAAATAAAATGTATACGAGAAAAGAAAGGAGAAGGAGTCAACAATGATTGGTATTTTAACAACGAAATGAGAAAATAAATTTTGTTTAAATTGAAAAATGAATAGCCAAAGGAGGCTACACACACACATACCAACCTACACAGACACCTACACACACACACACACACACACACACACACACACCACATATATAATATATAATAATATATTATTAATATATATATATATAATAAATATTATGTTATATAACATATATATAAATATATATGTATAATATGTATTATATATATATATATATATATATATATATATATATATATATATATATATATATATATATTATATATATATATATATATATATATTATATATATATATATATATATATATATATATATATTATATATATATATATATATATATATATATATATATATATATATATAGTATATTATATATATATATATATATATATATATATATATATGGAAGGGCGTTCTCCTGCACTCGGGCTCAGCACGAGTCAAGATTATAGAAATGTTTTATCTTACCAAATTTCAAGAGTTACGAAAATGTTTTCTCATTTATTCATCATTTTTTTTTTGTGAAAGTTGGTCAAAATAAATGAAATTATTACATAATAATATAAAAAAGGGATTATGCAAATTTAAAACGAAAAAGGTAAGAATAACCCAATATAAAAAAAAAACATTTTAAATATTAAAAATGGCGGGAGTTCATGCCAAAATCGAATGGCGGAGATGGTATCTATGAATTAATAAATTAAAATTAGTTTAAAATAAAAACCACAGGTTACTATTATAAATAGTGTTTAAAATAATATGTTTAAATACTATACATAATAAAATAATAGTTTTATGAGAAACAATATTTAATAAACAATAAAATTAATAAAGAAATTACTAATAATACTGAGAATTATAGAAGGAAAAGAGTTCTTTATTAGCAAAAAGAAACTATAGAAAAAAGTTTTATAATAGTTTTATAAGGAATTACTCTAGTATAATATAATAATATATATATACTATTATATATATATATATATATATTATATTATCATATATATATATATATTATTATTATAGAGAGAGAGAGAGAAGAGAGAGTTAGAAGAGAGGGAAGGAGAGAGAAAGAGGGAGGAGGAGAGAGAGAGCAGAGAGAGACCAGGTTAAAAAGTTACTGGAGTCGACACTGAATATTATATATATAATAATATATATATATATATATATATAATATATATATATATATATATATATATATATATAGATATAATATATATATATATATATATATACATACATATATATAATATATATATATATATATATATATATATATATATATATATATATATATATATATATATATATAAAAAGTTTTTTTATTATATATATAATATATATATATATATATATATTACATATATATATATATATATATTATATATAATATATATTATATATATATTATATATATAATATATATATAGATATATATATATATATATATATATATATAATATGCAGTGCGATTGTTTCATTGTAGCTGGACTCCTTTAAATACTGAGCCTCTTTATTAATTAATGCTGAGGAAATAACATTGTTTTTTATCCCACAGAAAATATGTTTCTGGCAATCGACAAGAACTGATCTAGAAATTTAAGATAAAAGGTAAAACAATACTATTTAGTTGGGAATTTTATGAATTTGGATGGATTTTTGAATACGAAGATGATATACTATGAATATAAAGTTGGAGATGAATATAAAATTGAAGATAAAATAATACAAAATTGAAGATGAATATAAAGATGGGGTATGAATGTAGAATTACGATGGAATAAGAATGAAGATGATAATAAAATTAAAATGAATGAAAGATCTAGATTAGTATATAGCTGAAGATGAATATAAAGATGAAGATGAGTACAAAATTGAAGATGAATATAAAATTCAAAAAGAATTTAAAGATGAAGATAAATGTAAAATCGAAGAAGTAGTGAATAAAAAATTGACGACGCTTATAAAGATGATGAATGTAAAATTGGCGATGAAAATAAAAATGAAGATGAATATAAAATTGATGATAAATATAAAGATCAAGATGAATATAAAGCTGACGATGAATTAAAAGATGAAGATGAGTATAAAATTGAAGATGGATATAAAATTGAAAATGAATATAAAGATGAGGATGAATATAAAATTGAAGATGAATACAAAATTGAAGGTGAATATAAAGATGAAGATATATATAAAATTGAAGTTGAACATAGAGGTGAAGTTGAATATAAAGAAAAGATAAATATAAAACTGAAGATGAATATAAAATTAAAAAAGAATTTAAAGATGAAAATAAATATAAAATCGAAGAAGAAGTGAATATAAAATTGAAGACGTTTATAAAGATGATGAATGTAAAATTGGCGATGAAAATAAAAATGAAAATGAATATAAAATTGATGATAAATATAAAAATCAAGATGAATATAAAGCTGAAGATGAATATAAAGATGAAAATGAGTATAAAATTGAAGATGGGTATGAAATTGAAAATGAATATAAAGATGAGGATGAATATAAAATTGAAGATGGATACAAAATTGAACGTGAATATAAAGATGAAGATGGATATAAAATTGAAGTTGAACATAGAGGTGAAGTTGAATATAAAGAAAAGATAAAAATAAAATTGAAGATGAATATAAAATTAACGAAGAATATAAAGATGATGAATATAAAACTGAAGATGAATATAAAGATGAAGGTAAATATAAATTGAGGATGAATATAAAAAGGAAGATAAATTTAAAATTGAAAATGAGTGAATATAAAAAAAAAAGGATTTCCACGGAACAAATTTCTTTGTAACAATATGATTATAATAGTTTAATTTAAAATTTGTAAAACAAATATAGATAGAACGTATTTTATAACCTATTAAGGTTTAGGAATTTAATTAATATCAGTTTATTTAATATCAAAGAATTAGCAGATGCAAAGGCAATACACCAATATATATATATATATATATAATATATATAATATATATATATATATAATATATATATATATATATATATTATATATATATATATAATATATATATATATATATATATATATATATATATATATATATATATATATATACCGAATATATATATATATATATATATATATATATATTAATTATATAATATATATATATATATATATATATATATAGTATATATTATATATATATATATATATATATATATATAATATAAATATATATATATATATATATATATATAATATATATATATATATATATATATATATAAATATATATATATATATTATATATATATATATTTATATATATATATATATATAGTATATATATATATATATATATATATATATATATATATATATATATATATATATATCAGGCGCGGTTTTACGGTGGAAGCACAGGAGGCCGGGCCTCCTCTAAAAAAATAAAAGCAACTAATGTAATAAAATTAATTCAAATTACTATTTATTACTATTAAAATAATGTTTAAAATGTTATACAAGAACGCTAATTTTCCATTAAGATCATTTATTCTCTTGCGAAACATTATTTTTCATAAGGGGATCATTGACGGGAGGAATTTCGATTTGTGCCTCCAAGGAAGCATAATTATAATTGCTTTCAAAACACTGGTTTTCATGGCAACGTAAAAGAAACCCTATCTTATTTTGTCTATTTTGAGGATTTTTCCACCAAAGCCTCCTCTCGAAAATTTAATTTTCTTTAAAAATTAAATTGAAAAAAACTATTTAATTATATATATATATAATAAATATATATATATATATATATATATAATATATATATATATATATATATATATATATATATATATATATATATATATATATATATATATATTATATATATGTCGTTGTGAGAGAGAGGAGAGAGAGGAGAGAGAGAGAGAGAGATGAGAGAGAGACGAGAGAGGAGAGAGAGAGAGAAGAGAGAGAGGAAGAGATGAGAGAGAAAGAGAGATGAGAGAGAGATGAGAGAGAGAGAGAGAGAAGGAGTTATACTAAAAATTACTAAATTGCACACCGTGATTGCCCAAGTTGTAAGAAGCGGCAAGGGAAAAGTCCCCAGATTGCGGGACTCGATGCGGGACTGGGCAACGCGTAAGTTCGAGCCACGTAAAATTTTAAGTGGATTAGAGGCTGTATGTTTGGATAAACCCTGTCAATCAGGCTAGGTTTAACTCTAAAACTGCAAGGTAGATATCCATCCTCCCTCATGATGAAAACTGTGTTGTCAATAACATTAAAAATGCATACGTGGTTTTGTGATATGCTGAATTATGGAAACTACGATAAATATAACTGGTTTGGAAAGGTTTTTGGATCACGCACGCAGGATTAAAAGGAGAGGAAAGTAGTATTTGACTCTTGAACCAAGGATCTGTAATTTGCCGGACGGACAGGTTGGCTAGGATAGAACTATAAGATGCGTTAAAGAGAAACTTCCTCCGGTATTTAAATCTTTGTAGGGTTGGTAACTCGTGGGTACGAGTTATTCCTGGTCTGTTATTATTTTGCAACATTTAATCAAACAGGCTTACGTGACAAGTGGAGCAATTAAAACACGTGTATATTTTTCAGGTTTATGTTTGTAAAAATGTGTTTTCAAGGTTTATGTGCTTATATTTTCAAGATTTAGGTTTGAAAATGTATGTACTCATTGATCGGTGAGTACGTGATAACCTGATTTATTTTTGTTCAAGATTTAAAATATGTATTTGTTTTGTTCCCGGTTTTCATGTGATTTTAGCTTTATGAAATTTAATTATTGAATGGAGATTGACAAGCTGTATGTTAAAATTATATTATTATAAGTCTTTTACTAATGGTTTTACAGTCAAGAAAGGAAATTGTCATGTATGAATCATAAATTACGAAAATCTTTATGATTATTATACCTCCCGCGGTGAACAGCAGACAATAAGGAGAAAAGACTTTCACGCGTTAATATATATATTATATATATATTAGTATATATATATATATATATATATATAATATATATCAATAGATATATATATATATATATATATATATATATATATTATTATATATTGAAGTGCCTCCCCATGTTTTCGGTTCACGACCGCACTGATATATATAATATATATATATATATATATATATATATAATTATATATATATATATATATATATATATATATATTATAATATATATATATATATATATATATTATATATATATATATATATATTTTTTAAAAAACCAAATATATATATATAGATATATATATTATATATTATATATATATATATATATATATAATATATATATATATATATATATATAATATATATATATATATATATATATATATATATATATATGTATATATATATATATATATATATATATATATATATATATATATATATCAATATATATATATATATATTATTATATAATATATATATATATTATATATATATATATATCTTTTTCTTTCTTATTCTTGGTTCTCTGCCCTTCGGCACCCTTGAGACATCGAGAACAATATTGTTTTCAATGCCTCAAAAACTCAGTTCCTCCATCTTTCTACTCGACATAATCTTCTCTCTCTCTCTCTCTCTCTCTCTCTCTCTCTCTCTCTCTTCTCTCTCTCTCTCTCTCTCTCTCTCTCTACTGGTGTTTCTTTTTCTCGTGACCTTAAATGGAAAGATCACATTACTTCTCTTTCTAAATAAACTTAATTGAAGTTGGATGTCCTGAGGCGCCATCAGAATATTCTTCCCGCCACCCTAGTTTCTTTAATTTATAAGGGGGGTGTTGTTCGCTCCTGTATGGAATATGCGTCACGCATCTGGGGTGATTCCTCTCAAACAGCTCTAGATGAAATGGTATAGTCTAGGGCTTTCCGTCTTATCAGCTCCCCAACTCTCACTAACTCTCCAACGTTCTGACCCCATATTTAACAGCTATGCTCAATCTTACATGTATTCCACTGGTGAAGTCTGAAACACACTTCCTTATCAATTTTTCCGACTACGTTTGACTTTCATACATTCAAATGCCTTGAATCGAGGCATGTCGTCCTTTTAATTGGGTCTGACCTGAAAATTTCCCTAAATTCTAGTGAAAATTAGTATATATATATATATATATATATATATATATATATTATATATATATATATATTATTATAATAGTATATATAATATTTTATATAGTTAATATATATATATATATATATATATATATATATATATATATATATATATATATATATATATTTTTTTTTCTTTAAAGTTAATATTTAAAATATTCACAAAATTTTTATTAAATTTCTTTAAAAGAAAAATCAATCGCCCTTTAAAATAATTTATATAGACTTTTATAACCTTCGATGTTAAAAATACGTGGGCAGGAACGTAAATTTAAATTGAATTATATTATTCAACGTTAGCTCAAAAGGGACGTGTCCTACATTTACCACTTTTGATAAACGTTTATTGATTCATCTGTATCAGATTTTATAGATGATCTGGGTTCAGTGCGGTGCAGTATTTTTATGGTTCAATACATAATTTCATTGTCCCGGTTAGGTGCGGTGCTGTGTGGTGTGAAAAAAAATGACTGGTGGTGTTTTGTGGTTGGTGCCATGCGGGGCAAGGTACGCTCATTATGGCACAAAGTGATGCAGAAAATAACACTGTTCGGGTAACACTAATCTGAATTCATTCGCACACAACAAAAAGGGGGGGGAAAAAATAGAAATCGGCTGAACCCCAATATTACATAGAACAGAATTAACGGACACAATAGTGTGCCTCTAACCTCTAACATAACCTAAACCTAATCTAATATAACCTAACCTAACCTTACCTAGCCTAACCTAATCTAACATAACGTAACCTAACCTTACCTAATCTAGCCTAACCTAACCTAATCTATTCTATTCTAAAACCTAACTTATGAAATTTCAGTTGAAGAAAAAGTTTTATATTATGTTCATACGATAAATATAACACTATATAAATATGTGTAAATATGAATATAAACAAATAAATACAAGTATTTAAATATGATAATATGAATAAAACGCCAAAAATATTGAATAAATTTGGATTGAGTCAGTGATAGGTAATACAGCTAAAGTGAAATTATGAATTTCTTTAATAAAAAATTTGACTGTGACTTCACAACAGCCAGATATATCCATTCACCTTTTTTACACACTGACACTACACACATCTTGTGTAAATTATGGTATTTGAGGTTTCATATAAACCATAATAAAATTTATAATGAAAATTTATAATCAAATTAATAATAGATCATATTAGTTTTCCTTTATGTAATCGTTGCGACTGTTAAATTTCAATTTTGACACTATTCGGTAATCATTAAAATTATCAAGAGTGGCAATAGACTGATAATTCTCTCAGATTCGATATACGATGTCCCTTTCCTGAATAACGCAAGGCCATGAGCGATCAAATTACTCATATTCGGAGAGAGATTTCGTTAATTTTCTTTCAAAAATAACCTTTATGTTCAAGACTAAATTTTCCCTGAAATTTTTTTCAGCAAAGCAGTATTCATTGCAACAATGGTTAGTGCAAAAAATACCCATAGGATCAATGTTAGTGCAATCAAAGTATCAGATGAAATGTATAGAATAGGATAGGCTAATAGAGTGACGGTATTAAAACTAAAATTTATGATATTACCTCAATTTTTTTTTAATTATTGTCATCTATAATTGGCGACATAATATTGCTGATATCAGCAACAGTCAACAGCAGAAAATGTATTCTCATTTGTCATTAAACGAAAAACATAATAAATAATTAACTTTATTAAAATTTAAACTTGAGTTCTAAACTCCTTGTAATATGCTTTAGATAAAATTGCTTCAAAACTATACAATTATTAAGGAATAATACGCGAAAATTTAAAAACATTTTGTAAAATCTTTGTAAAAATTTTAAGTAATTTCTGAATTATTTTTACAATAAAGTTTTAGGAAAGACTATGCTACACAAAGGATAATAAAAAGTAACTTTGAAACTATAAACGCTTCATTTTAAAAGGACTATAAAAATTCCTTGTCTTTTCTCATTCTCTTACAATCAAGTGAAATTTCTTCAACATCGATCGTCGTTGTGAGCTTGACAGAATATTTAATGAATTCTGAAGGGGGAGGATTAGAGGAGGAGGAAGGAGGGGAGGGGAGAGGGAGGGGAGGGGGAGGAATGCGGCATAACCAGACAAAACTGGAAAAGAAGAGGATAACATGGAGATATTTAAGGGCAGATGTCATTTTGAACGAAAATTGTCTAAAAGTATTGAAAGAAAAAAAAATTAAGGAAGAAGTGGAACGTGAAAAGGAGAACATCAATAAAGTTCCGAAGAAAGAGAACTCTGAAAAATATTACCAAGTTAACGTAAGAAAGGAATGAAAATGGAAAAAAAGGGAAAAAATAAAATATATATAAGAAAAGAAAGGCGAAGGCGGCAACAATGATTGGTATTTTAACAATGAAATGAGAAAATAAATTTTGTTTAAATAGAAAAATGAATAGCCAAAAGAGGCTACACACACATACACAAACACCTTCACAGACGCACACACACACACATATATATATATATATATATATATATATATATATAATATATATATATAATATATATATACTATATATATATATATATATATATATATATATATATATATATATATATATGCAGTGCGAATGTTTCATTGTAACTGAACTCCCTTAAATACTGAGCTTTATTAATTAATGCTGAGGAAATAACATTGTTGTTATCCCACAGAAAATATGTTTCTGGCAATCGACAAGAACTGATCTAGAAATTTAAGATAAAAGGTAAAAAACAATTACTATTCATCTGAGTATTTTTATGGATTTTGGTTGATTTTTGAATATGAAGATTAAAATACGATGTTATAAAGATGAAATGAATTAAATCGAGGATGAAAATTATTAAATTAATTAAAGATAAAAAGTAAAGATGATGAATGTAGAATTAACGATGAAAATAAAGATGAAGTGAATATAAAATTGAAGATGAATATAAAGATCTTGATGGGTATAAAACTAAAGATGAATATAAAGGTGAAGATGATTATAAAATTGAAGATGAATACGAAATTCAAAAAGAATATAAAGATGAAGACGAATATAAAATTGAAGATGAAAATGATTAAAAAATTGAAGATTAATAATATAAAGAGGATGAATGTAAAATTAACGATAAATATAAATATAAAGATATATATAAAATTGAAGATGAAATAAAGATCTAGATGAGTGCATAGCTGATGATGATGAGTACAAAATTGAAGATGAATATAAAATTCAAAATGAATATAAAGATGAAGATGAAAATAAAATCGAAGAAGAAGTGAATATAAAATTGAAGACGATAATGTTAAATTGACGATGGAAAATAAAGTTCAAGATGAATATAAAGTTGATGATGTATATAAAGATCAAGATTAATATAAAACTGAAGATAACTAAAAAGATGAAGATGAGTATGAAATTTGGAAAATGGATATTAAAATTGAAAATGGAATATAAAGATGAAGATAATATAATATAGGAGATGGATACAAAATTGAACATTAAGATGAAAATGAGTATAAAGATGAAGGTAAAAATAAAATTGAAGTTAAACATAGAGGTGAAGTTGAATATAAAGAAAAAGTAAATATAAAATTGAAGATGAATATAAAATTAATGAAGAATAGAAAAATGATGATGAACATAAAATTGAAGATGAATATAAAGATAAAAAATGAATGTAAAATTGAAGATGAATAAAGATGAAGGTTGAACATAAATTTAAGATAAATATAAAGAACGAAGGTAAATATAAAATTGAGGATGAATATAATGATTAAGATAAATTTAAAATTGAAGATGAATATAAAATAAAATAGCTTCCATGGAACAAATTTCTTTGTAACAATATAACTATATTAGTTCAATTTAAAATTTGTAAAACAAATAAAGAATGAAAGTGTTTATGAAGTCTTTAAAGGTGCAGGATTTTAATTAATATCACTTGCTTTTAATACAAAGAACTAGCAGATACAAAGACAATACACCAAAATATATATATATATATATATATATATATATATATATATATATATATATATATATATATATATATATATATATATATATATATATAATATATATATTGTTAGCTTTTCTTTAAAGTTAATATTTAAAATATTCACAAAATTTTTATTAAATTTCTTTAAAAGAAAAATCAATCGCCCTTTAAAATAATTTATATAGACTTTATAACCTTCATGTTAAAATGAGTGAAAATATCGAACGATAAATTTAAATTGAATTATATTATTCAACGTTTTTGCTCAAAAGGGGCGTGACCTACATTTACCACTTTTGATAAACGTTTATTGATTCATCTGTATCAGATTTTATAGATGATCTGGGTTCAGTGCGGTGCAGTGTTTTTATGGTTCGATAAATAATTTCATTGCCCGAGTTAGGTGCGGTGCTGTGTGGTGTGAAAAAAAATTACTTGTGGTTTTTTGTAGTTGGTGCAGTGCGGCGCACGGTACGCTCATTATGGCACAAAGCGATGCAGAAAATAACACTGCTCGGGTAACACTAATCTGAATTCATTCGCACACTACAAAAAGAAATCGGCTGAACCCCAATATTACATAGAACAGAATTAACGGACACAATAGTGTGCCTCTAACCTAACCTAACCTAAACCTAATCTAATCTAACCTGATCTAACCTTACGTAGCCTAACCTAATCTAACATAACCTTATCTAACCTTACCTAATCAAGCCTAACCTAACCTAATCTATTCTATTCTAAAACCTAACTTATGAAATTTCAGTTGAAGAAAAAGTTTTATATTATGTTCATACGATAAATATAACACTATATAAA
>JABUQX010064291.1:0-46863 GCA_015478945.1 Trachelipus rathkii | reverse complement strand
CTCTCGACACCCAACTTTTTTTGATACGGTTTCTTCGTCCACGCGATGACCCATAACACGTCAATGTTACCAACAATAGTTTTAAACGTGAATGTGAAAAGGTTAAAGAAAACAATGGTGTTCAAGACAGCTCATAATATCGATACATGTAATGTAATAACGTTGTTAATAGTTTCATAACAAATTTACACCTATGAATCTTAACAAACATGCAAGAAGGAGAAGAAGGTCAGGTCGTTTCAACTTGTGAATTCAGTATTTATACAAATGTTCCGAAGACCGCCTCCATCCACGCGAATTGCATGCGCCTCAGCCCTTCTGGCGCCAGGTTCATGGGCATGCCAATGACAGTGACGCAGGGTTGATTCCCCCCTACATGCGTTTGTTATTCGACGGCGAAGATCATCGGGCGGGGTTACTGGGTCATAAACCCAGCCGTACACGTATGTTTGAGATACCCCCACAGAAAGTATTCCAGTGGTGTTAAGTCGCGTGAACGCGCAGGCCATGGAAAATTGAACCAGATCTTCTGATCCATCTTACCGGAAAAGTTCTGTCGAGGTAGGTCGTCACTATAGCTGCATTATGTACTGGGCACCCATCATATTAGTAATATATTCTTCGTTGTGTTCTTAAAGGTATATCACTCAGGAGGTCAACAAGGACGGTCTGCAGGAAATTGAGGTAACACTGTCCTTTCAAATTTCCCTCTAAGAACTAAGGCCCCATAATCCTACTATTGGGTATACCACACCAAACGTTGACTGAGTATGAAACCTGGTGATGGCTAGTGAATGTTAGACGGGGGTTTGTTTCCGCCCAATGTCTGAGGTTCCACTGTTATACATACCGTTATTGGCAAAGCGAGATTCATGTCCATAAGATATTTTTCAATAAGTCCGGTACATCCATTAGAAGGCAATCCAATAACAGCTAGTGAAGTTCTCCAGGGTGCCGCTTTTGGCGGCTTTTTTTGTCGTCCGTGCGATGTGCAATATATATCGCGTTGATGCACATTGTATGGCCTATGATGGATACATGTTGTATGCAACACGTGATCTGGTGTCGTTGGCTGTGGTTTGAGTTTTCTTTGTGTCTTGTTCGTTGCTGTCGTTAAGATCTCGATAATTTGGTGTTGTCTTGGCTGGCTGTTATTGTGTATGGGAGGGACTGTTGTGATGTTTCTATGGTTTGGTTGAGGTAGTCTTGAATATAGTGTCCGGAGGTTGCGATTGTTGCGAGGGGTAATGGTTGTGTACGACGATCTGATGAACCCCGCTTTTCGCCTTGTATTGTGTGAGAGGTGTTGGGTGGGTTTGTTGGTGTGGTGTGTTTTTTGTGGGGGTGTGATGACATTGTTGGGTTTGCGATCCTTGTTTGTTGTGATCCTTTTTATAAGGTTGCCTGGTTTTCTTGTGGTGGGTAGTCTTCTGTTTTATTGTTGGGGTGGTGGATGAGTTGTGTGGTGGCTGTGTTTGTGTTGTGTTCCGTGGTGATGGTGTGGTTTTGTGTGAGGTGGTTGGTTGTTTGGTGGTGGATTTTGATTATGTGCTTTGTGTGGGTTCGATGTGTGGTTTCTTTTTTGCAGCGTCTGCCGAGCATTCTGGTTTTGTTTGCGTATGTATGTACACCTCCAACATGGCGTTAGCTGTCTTGTTTTTCGTTTCCTTGTGGGTGGTGATGTGATCTGTCACGTGTGGTGTGTGTTCGCATAATGTGTTGTGGGTTGTTGGTGTTGGGCTCTGACTAAACAAAACCACTCTGAGTTATACGTTTCACTACAACTTTAATACGCATAAATTCATAGGTTAAGACATAACCTCCATATAATAGCGTTAGTTGGTTGTTACACATCACATGGCCGTATTTATTTAGGCTAACATAGTACATTATCAATTAATCTAAAAGGGTATGCATAGGTATTTTAATTTAATTCCTTTGTTAAGCTGTATCGATATTTTTTAAATACTATTGGATATGCCTATTGTATTTAAACTAATTATTTCATATTGACACGTTTCGGCTTTTGTACGCACATGATGTTTACGAATGACGTCTAGTTGTTTATGGGTATATTGCGTGGAAAAGAACAACCGTATCAAATAATGTCGAGAGGAAGAGCCCCAACCTCATTTTCTATGTGCAATTTCACATGAAGCCATAAAACAGTTATATCATCCCAAATTCGGACACTCGCATGTTTTGCGCGGTTTGTATTGCGCGTACGCAGACACCAACGTAACATATTCCCATCCTCCTTAATGAAATTAAATATTCTCGAACTATATATTCTTACACAATTTTTTCATACTTAAACATCCCGTACGGTGATACATCGCTGTAACATAACTCGTGAAAAAACCCTGTATATATATATATATATATATATATATATATATAATATATATGTTGTTGTGTGTATTGATTGGGTGTTGTTTTTATATATATTATATATATATATTATATGTATGATATATTATATTATATGTATATATGATATATAGTATGACTTAATATTTAATTTATTTTAAGTTTGATATAGAATTATACTTATATAGTTATACTATTATTATTATTAATATAGTATTACTATATATATCTGTGTATATATATATGATAGTTATTATAGTGATTATATATTATAGGAGGTGGGCGTTCCGGCAATTTAAGGTCCCGCAATTCGCGCAATTGCGGTAATACCAAAATAGATTGGTCGTTATAGTGCGATTGCGATGAATTTGAAAAAAAATGTTGCGGAATTTGCAGTTAGGCGGAATGCCTATACTCATTCCGCATGGAATTTCAGCAATTCCGCAATTATGAGAGGACTACCAAAAATAAATTGTGGAATTCTGAGGTGGAATGGCGAAATATATTATAGTTCCGATGCATAGTTTTGGCTCTATCTTTGTACCTTTCTTGGCAGCCAACACAGAATAATCGTTGGGTTATTTTTGCATTTTGGGTTATGTTTATTAAAGTTTTTGTAATAAGGTAAATAAATTAACAAACCTTAAGAGAGCTGTAATTATTGCTGATGAATAAAAGTTTGAAAATCATTACTTGAATTTATTCTTTTACTTTTATTACAATTTCTTTCGTTAAGCTTAAAGGTATAGTAATTATATTTATGAACCTTTCGTCTACCCCATTGCAGATTAACATTGTATGTACATGTGAAATCAAAAATGATGAATATAAAATTAATGTTAGTATACATGAACATTGGGTAGCCCATCAAGGGCCAACATTCTAAAAGTCTAAACGTAGGGTTTAGTGATATATATGATATAGTATAGTATATTATATATATATATATATATATATATATATATATATATATAATATATTATATATATATATATATATAATAGATATTATATATATATATATATAATTATATATATATTATATATTAGGGATGTGCCGAACTATCTGGTTAAGTATTCGGTATATTCAGTTTCATTAAAATGTAAATAAGGAAAATAAATCTTTAAAAAAAATTAAATTCAGACGATCTTTCAACGGCAATAATTATTACGATGGAAAAATGTAGAAGTTATGTTTGCGAGTAAAAATAGTTTTATAAATTTAAACAGGTTTTAGTAGAACGTTATTTCCAAAAAGAGATAAAGAAGTAATGTAGGGCGCAAGTAGTTTTTTGTTAGCTTAATTTTGTAGTGCTCGAGAGTTGTAAGTCTCTTGTTTGTCGTATTTGTCAGATCTTTTATAAGTGGGCCTTTGATCATTTTCGTAAGTGATATTTCGTTAAAAGAGAAATGTAGAATTCAGTGTAGGATACCTGGTTATAATGGATCCAAAACAGTGGTTTTTAGCTGGTTATGAAGAGAGAGTGGCTTTGCTGTTCAATTTCATGTTTTATTCACATGTGGTTGGCAATCTATGCTATTCACGATTCAGATATTATGTCATGAAGTCTGGTTAAAATTTTATATGTTATTTACTTTGCAAAGCATATCCGTCTTCGATTTTCAATCCATTCAGTCAACTGGTCAGTGCCAAAAGTCTTTTTTGTAAACTTTTACAGATGCAGCTTAATGTCAAACAGCATAAATTAATTCAATCAAGACTACACGCTGGAAACTTATGATATGCTTAAAAGATTGTTTTGAACAAAAGTTCCCCTATCCATATAACGCTGCTGAATGCAATCAGAAAATGTGACTGATTTCAGTTGGCAAAATTATTTCCATTTAGTTTGAGCCAGTTTTGAAACATCACTAAAAACAATGGCATTAAAACTCGTGAAAAGTAACAGTCACCCAAGTGATCCTCTTCCATTTTAGCAATAAAATCTATTTTTAAATACGGCAATTAAAAGTCAAAAGCTCAAGTGAATAATTAGCACCGTTGATAGAGGCTTATAGGAAATCTAGTAGAAAAGAAGGGAACTTTCTAAGTTTCTATTGTGATTAAATCTTTGTGTGTGTGTAAGCTACTTTCTTAGATCTGCGATTCAAGCTAAATTTGTTTCAATCATGAAATCAAATTGAATCAGTAATTAAGAATATGGTCGTTGAGGCATGGAAAGAAATGGATGAAAATTTAGCTCCTGACTCTTCTGCTGACGATGGTTCACGTAGTGGGGAAAGTGGCTGCGTTATTGATTTACTGTTCCACTGTCTTAAGGATTGTTTTAAGAAATTGTGGCATGGAATCAAAATCGTCATACAGAAAAGAAAAATGAGAGTGAAAAAAGAAAGTCCCATTCTTCTGACGATGGGATTATTATTGTACATAAAATTAAAAGGCTACATACGGGAATTACATCAAGAAATAAAAACAAATAATATAAGTTTGCCTACTTGACCAGTGAAGACCAATGATATTTCCCTTCAATTGGTGGAAAAAAACACTGAAATAGTTTTATGAATTTGAAAAAACTAGCAAATAAAATACCTTTTCAGCTCCACCGTTCATCAGTCGAAAGCTGAAAAGAATATTTAGAACAGGAGGAAATATTTATGAAACCACAAGAAATAGGTTATTCCCCTGAAAATGGAGAACTGCTAATGTTTTGTCATTTTAACCTAGAGCTTATTCAAATGGAGTTTAGTTTAATATCTTTAACTACGAAAACTTTTCAATTTTCATTTAATTATTTTTAATTTGTGAATGGTTTGCTATTAGGTAAGAAATAGTTATTTACCTTTTGTTTTATTACTTTGTATATAACACTGCGTAAACATGGAAAAATGCTTGGACGGGGTTTGCAATTGATTATTGATGTGGTGATTCCACAAAAATGTAATCGGTTTTTTGCATATCACATCGCATTTGTGAGATATTTTGTGTAAACAGATTTGTAAAATTTATGATTTTTACCTTTTCAAGAGGGTCTATCACAATTACTGAATAATAGTAATATATATATATATATATATATTATATATATATATATATATATATATATATATATATATATTAATTATATATATATATATATATATATAATATTATATATATATTATATATATATATAGATATTATATATATATATATATATATATAATATATAACTATATATATATGAAGGGAGATAAAACAAATCGCAATGATATGATACATGTCTTTGATAGATATAAGTTAAACATATAATACAACCTACTATGAATAAAGAGTAATATGGACAACAATGAATGTAATAGGAATGGGTTTAGTTAATGTAAACATACCTACGATGGTAGTAACTTTCTCTTCGTAGACGATCTACTGTGCATAGCGTCTGGAATATCCCTCATCAAGCTCCAACAATAGTCGGCCATTATATTGATATCCCACTTGTCCTGGTAACGTCCTTTCCATGAACTTTTAGATCTTGATGGAAGCTGTTCACCCTGCTCATCACTAACATCGCCTAGGTTATCCGGAAATTTTCTTAGGTGAGAATGTAAGTAGTGCAACTTTATGAGAATGAAAACTGTCTAGCATATCCTGTACAATGTTAGTGGTTCTCGGCTTTCCTGTTCCCCAGAAAATTCTGTGCTACATCTGAAAAAGAAATCCACGCTCTTGCCTCTAACACAGTCATTGTTGTAGCAAAGGCAACATCACGGAGGAGTGTCCGTATTTGTGGGCCATCAAATATCCCATCTTTTTTCTTCTCGTCACTCAGACCAGGAAACGTTGAGCATATATAGCCGAAGCATTCACCATCATGGTCCAGGGCCTTCACAAATTGTTTCATCAAACCAAGTTTTATGTGTTGTGGAGGTAAGATGATGTTTTCTCTCTGTACAAGTGGTTTACGTACGATGTTCCTGTCACCTGGCGTCAAGGTTTCCCTCGGTGGTCATTCTCTTTGGCCAGTGAATCTTTGCCGCCCGGCGGTCCCCAATAGCACCAGGAAGCAGGTTATATTTGGTGAACCTGCTTGCTGACTGAGCCAAAATGTTTACCATTTTGAGGTCGACGCATATTTACCATCCATGTACCAGATATTGTAGCCTCTCCAAACTGTCTTGATTTTTCCATACTCCTCTTCTCATCCGTACCGAGTACGCCTACTGGAACCGAAGCATACCTTTGCCGTTGTGTAGCAACACACACTTTACTGCTCTTTGAAGTGTCAATAAACAGTCGCCACTCACCTGCATTCGTATGCTGGGAGTCCCATAGCGAGTAGTAGGCCTGCAGCTTCACTGCAAAACACAAGGTTACCATCTGACTGGAAGGCAGTTCTGCTTCTCTGTTACGATAAAAGCTCAGGGATTAACTTCGGCAAATCACAAACTCTCATACAGATCGTTCAGTTCACCTGGGTGAACAATAACGGACCATCCGACTGTATTTTCAGATGGATGATAGACATCATCCAGGTTATTGGCATCTGCATACATGTAGACGTACTAAAGTTACCACATGCTTCCCGATTATCGACCGCAGTAAACTTGCTGCTACTGTAGATATATGCGGAAGGTAACGTCTATACACAGCCTACGTAGTGCGCACATGAATTTTGTCATTCCTAGAGAATATGCAAAAATAGGGATCCATGATTACACGAAAATGGGATGTGATACAGCAAATCCGAGAATGTATATGGAATCAGCACCTCTGAATTACTATATATCTGCTACAAAATTCAAGTCCATCCAAGAAAAATTTCACCTTTTTTTGTTGACCAGTGTAAGTTTTCTTATTTTTCCCTAAATGGATGACCAAACTTTGAAATAACTATTCGGCCGAATAGCGAAGTGATTATCGGCCGAATATTCGGTATTTGGCGAATACTTTTTAGCCGAAATTCGGTATTCGTATTCGCTTTTCTCACTATTCGCCACATCATATATTATATAGATATATATATAATATATATATATATATATATATATATATATATATATATATATATATATATATATATAATATATATATATATATATATATATATATATAATTTTCCAAATTATTTGATATTTCCCCCAACGAGGAAGAACCTACTAGGAAGTAACTATCCGGTTATCCGGCCCGGATAACAAATGATATGCCGGCCGGATACCGGATAGTCAAAAACTTTGGCCGGATAGCCGGATACCGGATAGTACCGGATATCCGGCCCATCCCTAATATATATAATATTATATATATTATATTATATATATATATATATATATATATATATATATATATATATATATATATATATATTATTATTATATTATATATATATATATATATATATATTTATATATATATTATATATTTATATTATATATATAGATGGATTGCTAAAATACACAAAAAACTCAGAAAATTCACCTTTAAGACCCGTAATATCTATGTGCGGAACGGTTACACACGAAATTGCCCAATATCTGAGAAAGCATTATCCGACCATATCTTTAATAACTCTTTCATAGTTAAATCAAATAAAGAAACATTATGTAAATTATCAAACTTAATACTTGAAGCCACTAATATATTCGCCTCACTTGATGTAGAACCTTTGTTCATAAATGTACCGTTCTTTATACGATTGACATAATAATAACGAAGTGTATCACTCAAAAAACCTACCCCCACCAGATATATCAGAACAACACAATGAGAACCTTTATTAATTGTTGCTACTTAAACATCGGGTTTAAAAATTTAAAGAAAACAGAGTATTTACAATAATGATGGGATGCCGATGGGCCGGCACACTTGGACCACATTTGCTGATTTCTATATGTCCAATCTGGGAAAAAACAAAATCCTTTGTGAAACAAACAACCTTAAACCCCGTATTTTACACAAGGTTTGTTGATGACATCATCACTATTTTTTAGGAACATAGATCATATGCATCAGTTCATCAATAGAATTCAAGAGTTGTCATGCTTAAATTTCACATACGAAACTTACAGTAGATTAATAATGCTATCTGTTTTTTAGACATCATAAATCAATGTTAATTCTGACAGCTCATTATCTACAGGCATACATGTCAAACCCACTGATAATGGTCTGAATATGAACTATGGATCCTATTCACCGACTATTTACAAAGAATCAATCTCGTAAAAAATTTTAGTTTACAGAGCATACAAACTTATGTTCAACTTGGGAAAACTTTTGATAAGAATTTGCCGCATTAAGTAAAATTTAATTACTGTCAATCAACCACAAATATTCAGTGAAAATTTAATGTAATAAAAACCCTCTCACAAAAATTATATAATAAAGGAAAGTAAAAATAATCCGAAAAATTCGATAAATTTCTTCTTCAAAACTTTCAAAGCTATTTGTCAATAAGGAAAGAGGAAGCGCCTTCGTAATATTTTGAATTCTTACCTCAAAACTAAAGACAGACTATACCATAAGTCCAAGCAACTGTCATCTTCCTTTAGCACAAGAGACTGCTTTGCCCGACAACCATCACGCTGTGTACCAATTTAACTGCCTGAGTTAGACTGTACATCGACATATATTGGTTACACGACCAGAATAGATTGTCGGACAAGGCATATCAACATCTCTACAGTCCAAGCAAAATCTTTGAACATTTCAAATACGGCACATGGTCATTCAACTATTAGTAATATTTCTAAAACACTTCACAAATTATACGGATCGTGCTGAAGTCCAGAAACTTAAATGCGGAGGCCTGTCACATCAAAACATGCAACCAGATATTACAATTAAAATTTTATGTATTTATCAGTCAGTCTCAATATCATTTGATTTACTTATTACATATCAATTAAGGCTCATTGCGCTACAAGAAATAATCCTCTGAAAATGTTTTCAAGTATAGAGACGAAACGCGTCGGGAAAAATCTATGTAAATATATCTTCTTCTTCCCTTGTATATTATTTTCAAGATTATTTTAAGAATTAAATTATGTACAAAAATAAATATTTAGAACGTTGGAAATAAAATCAAAAACTTTTATAATAATAATAATAATAATAATAATAATAATAATAATAATAATAATAATAATAATAATAATAATAATTTTCTAAATTTTCGACTCCGACTCCGACTCCGACTCCACTTACACAGGAATCTTCGACTCCGACTCCGGACTCGACTCCACTTACACAGGAATCTTCGACTCCGACTCCGACTCCACTTGCACAGAGTTTTCGACTCCGACTCCGACTCCGGGAAAATTGCACGACTCCACGACTCCGACTCCGACTCCGCAGCCCTGGTATATATTATATATATATATATTAAATAAAAAATTTTTTATAATAAGAATTTTTTAGATATATTATATATATATATATAATATACTATATATATATATTTATATATATATATTTTATATATATTATAGTATATATATATATATATATATATATATATATATATATTAATATATATTATATAATATATATAATATATATATATTATATATGACTGTGAGTTATATATATCCGTTTTGTTTGTATTTTTTTTACCTATATTGTTAGTTTATAATACTAACAATAAATTAAAATGATAATAAGAAAGTTACGAAATTTTAAAAGCGTACATTTTGCATGAGAAAGAAAATGTTTTTTAGTGTTAAAACGAAAGAATTGAAGGTAGGGGAAAAAAATAATGTTTCGGGGTAAAATTCTGTCCTTATTGAGTTTTTTATATATTGGTTATGTATATACTTAACAAAACATCATAACCTGAACTAGGTGATCCTTAGCCAAAACCTAACCTATATGGATCGACGATGCAGTAACCATAGCTATACGTAACCTAGATGGGTCTACTTTGCCATAACTTTTTTTCCCTCTGTTTTAGGGTTTTTCTAAATAAGATTTTTGCATTTCAGAAAATGTTACAGAGTCTTCTCTTTCTCTCGGTAACTTCCAACGGACGATACTGTAAAAAGTACGATTTTGTTAAATAATTACTTTTTTTTTTAATATACATTTTTTGAACCTTTTTATTAACACTGAAATTTATTGTTAGTATCATATAATATATGGAAAAAAATGAAACAACGGATCCAAATAATCAAGGATATGCACTAATATCGTAAAGGTCATTAGGTACGAGCTTTTAAGGCATCTGCATGTATGCCATAGAGAGATGTGCACCTGTGTAAGGGGCTGACTTACATACCCCATTCGCACATATAAAGTTCGTTAAAGCTATTGAAATAGCAGGTTGTTACTAAGAGAGTTTTTGTATAAAAACTGTTAAAGACTCCCTCCACACCTCCAAATGGGAGGTGCCAAATTTGAATGTAATTACTAAAGGACCCGAAAAGGGGCAAAAGTCAAACAAGCGGGACTGTTTATTACCACGTCTGTAATTTTAAACAATACTTGTGATACAAATAAAAGACTAATTACCTAGCAATAATAACCCATTGTAATAGCCCAGATGGCAAAGATATTTCATCGTTGACAAATAATATTTAATTTTCATTGTTTAATAAAGAACTAAAACGCCACACACACACGGTATATATAGATAATATATATATAATATATATATATATATTGATATATATATATATATATATATATATATATATATATATATATAATATAATATATATATATGATATATATATATTATAATAGGTGAAACTAACCAAGCCCTCGCATATCGTAAAAAGTACGTGGTGTACATGAAACAAATAACATATTTGTAATTGTGGTAAAAATTTTAGTAAAGAAAATCGTTTGTTATTTTAATTAAAATAAGGTTATAAATAAAAATCAAAGTATAATTTTTTTATAAAGACGTACGTAAGTTCTGCGCCAATATTTTAGCTTTCGGCCACATTTTTCGTTACAATAGAAAGAAATGCAAAAGTTGCAGAAATTCCTTTTTATCATGCTCTCGTTTTTCTGGCATAATTTTTTTTTAAAGAATTAAATTTCCGGGTAAACTGCAAAGATGCAAGGAGTCGGGGTCTCGCGGCCTACCGGTGGACGACAGGGGGGACTTCGTCCCCCTAATAAGCTTTATACGCTGAATCCAAATATGTTATTATTCTTGTACATATCGTAGTTTTCGAGAAAAAAAATATCCTCTGGTAACTTTGGGCCATATATATATATATATATATATATATATAAATTATATATATATATAGATAATATATAATATATATATATATATATAATATATATATATTATATATATATATATATATATAATATAATATTATATATATATATATATATATAAACGGAAACTCGCCGTCAGGTTTCATCTATAAAAGATCAAACACGGTTTTGGGAAATCTGCTGTATGTTGTTTTATTAACACTTACGGACAACGGAATGATGCTTTCTGAACTGTTAGTTCGTATGGCCGTTACCGTTTTCGTTGGAGCCGTCTGGGAGAGTGGCGTGGGGAAAACTGAAGATTCTTAGGACGCGAACGGGGGCGTTTGGAGTAATGAAAGCGGCAACGGAGTTGAACGCCAACGGATACGAACCGCGTAGCCTACTCTCCTCAGTTGCCACTCTTGGCTTCGTTATTGTGAGGAGGTCAATGTTGATTACAAATAATAAGTAATATTTTTCTGTTTTAATTTGGTATTTGCTTAATCAGCATTCATCGTTTAGTTTTGTCTTGAACACCTAAACCGTCTGCAATTATTATTATGAATGATCGTAGTTTGATTTCGTGAGGTATCCTTTCATTAATTCTGTTGACAGAAATACGTATGGTTATAAAAATTTAAGGAAGAAACAACTACAGTGATCAAATTGGTCTTAACCTTAATGTATCAGGTAAATAAAAATACATTTACTTTTAACATTTCTGATAATAAAATATTGGCTCTCACTCGTATATTAATGTACTCGCACAATACACAGTACTTCCATATTCACAAAATTATCCAAGATGCAACTAGATATAGTTCTCTAAAAACACAGTTACCTGTTTTATAAAATGGATATAACAAAGCCTTAATTAATATCCTTTTTCGATGAAATAAATTCTCATTTTTAATCCACCACTAACAGGTGACTTGGCATACAAAAGGTGGAGAGATTTGCGTGATCGGTATGTGAAGGAAAGAAAAAAGGAAACCAATTTCATTAACCCGTCTGGAGAACCTTATAAATCCCGCTGGGAGTTAATGCCGCATCTGCAGTTCCTTCAAGATACCATCAGGCATAGGGAAAATTTTAATAATCCCATCCACAATTTAACTCTCTATGAGACATCAACTTTGGTTAGTCGGAAACCAAATTACTTTCTTGATGACGATGACACCGAGGCTGAAATCACTGCCCGGATTTCGTCTTTAAACGACCAAATAGAGACCGTCGAAAATGAGAATTACCCAAATAATAGCAGTTTGCAAGACTGCTCCACCTCTTTAGTAGATATTCACACCCAACACTTTCACACTATTGAAGGAGGAGTGTCTTTGAGTCGTCGTCATTATAGTCCTAATTTCAATGAAGGAATATCTCGTATATTATGTACAAAAGATGCTATTGTAAAGGGTGAGTATGTATGTGACATCATCATCCTTATTATTTATTATTATTATTATGATACGCCACTATGTCTCGCGAGAACCCCCTCGGACGCAACCGATATTTGTGGGAGGAGACCAAGGTGTCTAACAGTATATTTCGCGACGCTGTGTTGAAAGTTCCCCTCCACCGCTTAGTCTGAGTACAAATTGACGGGGGGGGTATGAGCCCGATATGAGTGATTTGGGAAGACGTTGGGAGAATGGAGAGTAAAGGAAAGGGATTGCAGTGGACAGGTGATCGGAAAATTGACATCAACATGAATAGCTTCTGATATTTAGGCAGTTGAAAATTAACAGAACATTTTTTGAAATTCCTATATCATTAATCTCTTTTACAACGAGATTGCCCTGTATAAACTCTCACTGCCAGTATGCTCAATAAGGACGCACAATAATTATACTCTATTGATGAAGAAGATTAGTCATTTTTGTGGATATTTTTTATATAGGTTATGACTGTTCAAAATTTGTTGCACAATACAAATATACAAGTCATGAACCAAAACATCTTTACAGGCCTGGCCCTGGCGGGCTTCGGGAATTCCGAGAAGACCGATGAGGGCGTTGCTTGATGAAAGGGTGAGGTAGTGGTGTTGAACGACGCCAGTGTTGACATCGTAGGAGTGAAAGGATCGTCTGTATAGGGATGTAGTTGTAGTGAGGGATGGAATTGATCGTTTGGCGCCAAGGGAAGAATTGGGATGTTGTATCACGTGCATGCATTAGTTAAGAGGTGTCTTTGGACAATTCTCCTCTTGAATCGATCACGCCCTCTTATCTCCATCTATGAATAAGTCTACGCGATTCGACTTCCGCCCCACCCAAGCCACGGTGGGTGGGGAATTTGCATCCTTTGTGTAGGGATTTTGGAGAGGAATAATATCTGCGGCTTTAGAGAAAACATGCTGCTGCCATTATCTATCAACCAATAGACGCTTTGGCTTTCTAGATCACAATCTTCATCAGACCACTATTACTCTGTAAATAGAACTTTGAATATTTTTGAAGATACATTTATAAAGCCTATGCAACACTTGAAGTAAATCTTTAAATTAGGTAACAAAAGACGTGAGAAACAAGGACCACAGATGTGGTTACAGTTGTTAAGCTTCTTCAGTATTGCCTCAAGGACAAACATTTAAGTTTACTAAAAGGCCAATTGAGGATTGATCTAGAGAATACCAAGAAAGGAACCCTTTTAGCTATTAATGGCTAATTTGAAAGAATAAATATGAGGTTTTTTAACACTCTTCTTGAATCAGATTCTGCAGTGAGAATAAGGATTATAATTTTGATGTAAAGCAATTAAAGAAAATGGAAAATTGTGGAATTGAACTCCGTTTGATTTTCAATATCTTGTATTTTTTTTGATTTCTACTATTAATGAGGTTAAAAAGGATTATTTACACAAAATATTTATTTTTAAGCTTTCTTACGTTAGCAGCTTCCTTTAGACTATTTTGAGGCATCTACAAAACACCTTTATGTTTTTGAACTTATACATTAGGAAATTCTGATATCGATTTGATACACTTGAAAAATAAGAAACACAGACAACACTCACAAAGAGGGCCAAAAGCCCTAAGATTTGAGCAGGGCCACCAGGCCTTTTGAAATATTAAACTAGAAGCCTTGCATATTACTATAAACTGCAAAAACCCATAACAAGAGGATGAAGCATCACAAAATACAAATAAAGAGGTTGAGGGAGAAGAAGGTGGGAAAGCACACCTTTCAATTTAAACTATTATAGTAATTGAAACTTTTAATACAGGTTCAAATAGTGAAGGCCAAGGAAACATAAAAACGGAGTGTGGGCAGGGACCGTGGTTGTGTCATCCCGAGATTGAAGGAGCCTAATGTGCGGGATAATTGTTTCGCGTAGATTTAAGATAAGCCGGACGTCTTAGAAGGTTAGCGGAGGTTAAAACGCATACTTCCTAAGGGCCATCCAAAAACCTCGCGCGACACAGCACCCGATACACCACAATCCCTCTTTGTATTTGCATCAAGCACTTTAACTGAAAATTTTGCTAGTTTTAACTTATCCCCCCCCCCCCCCTGTCAACGCAGCCCGCCATTACCACACAGCTATCCCACACGCACACACTCTATCTTCTCCCCCCCCGGGATTCCTGGATGTTGAAAGCATGTCACTTCATATCCGATAGTTATTGAGAGTCCCAAAGCGTTCTAAGATGGAAAGACGCAGCGCGATCTCCGATTTCTTGTGTTGCGAGTTTCGATGATAAAGTTCGTTGTTTAAATGTGTGTTAGATCATTGCCGACGTATAGCTGTAGAATTATCTAGCAAAAAAAGGTTGTTCAAAAATTATAGGAAACACACAAATCCCAAAACTCATATGATGCTTAAGATAGAAATATAATGAGGATGAAAGGAGAGAGATGTGGAAACCAAAAAGCAATGCGAAGTTGAAGTAATCCTAGACTTACAATTGACCATAACATTATTTTGAGTAAAGTACATATTCTGTTAGAATGTACTTCTAATACAAATGCCTTGATTTCTTTCACTTCGACAGGAAGGCCCTTGCCTACTCCTAGTATGGACAGACACAATATAACAGAGTAATGACATTAAGTCATAAAATGCACTTAAAAGGCAACTTTTTTGGGTCCCTTTTCTTTGGGTTCATTTAGAGTGGGTTTAAAGACGATCTTTTTGGTACAGTTAAATGGAATTTTAAATTACATTTAAAAATTGATTCGATCCAAATAACAGAAGCCCAAATGAGTAATTTTGGTATAGCTCAGAGGGAGATACTCTTGAACTTCTTCTCAATAATACCGATCAGGCGTAACTGTTTGGGCTGGAAAGACGATCAGATCATAGGCTGTTAACTAAGATTCTTTCTGCTTTGGCAAATTTTTCATGAGAGATCGTGCTGAGTGATGTGCTGAAAAGAGCAATGTTTATAGTTTGAGGGCAACAAGGGAAGGTTTGATCTTTTAATTCCATGGATGATTTTAATGCTGATTTAGGTTTTTTACCTTTTTCCTGCTAGATTACATTTTGTAAATTTTTCTCATATTTCTGTTTTCATAATTCACTTCAGCTCTCACTCTCCCATTCATGCATACTTTTTTTTCTGATACCTAAGACTCTAAATTTAACATTTTTTTCTAATATCCTTGCTTCTTTACCTCTGGAATTAGTTAGAATGTGGCTTAAAGATTAAAATAAGAATACATGTTAAGACTGCATTAATCAAAGTATGGTTAACCTGCAATTGATTTAGATTTTGTTTTACAATATAGAATTTATATTTTTGAACTATACTGTATGTGTTGTGAGTTGAATTTACTCTTTCTTAATTTGGATTGGTGGTATATGAGAAAGTTGAGGGTGAATATTGTCCGAAATGGATAATGAGGAACGGGCATCTGGCTTTAAAACATATAAAAAAGACAAGATGACCAAAAACTCATACATAATTTATCAATTCATAGATTGAGGGAAAGAGTAGCTCGGTATTAAATCAATGCCAAGTTAAGAGTCGCAAGTCGGGAAGAAAATGAGTTGGAGGTTAAGATCTTGCTCATAGCCAGGAACAGCCTAATTTGGTAAGATTTATCCTCCAAAACAGATCGGCTCCACCTGACGAACTCTAATCCTCATAACTCAATCTTCAAGATCCTCATCAACCAAAGAGGAAGGGTGAAACAACGACTCCCTGGTCCATATTATACATCTTAAGAACAGTCTCCATCAAACTGCGGTTGTTAATACCTAAATAGGTTTTTTATTATCTGTATATTGAGTGCTTTTTGTATTGATTCTTGTGTGTTATTCTTAGAATTGGATTTTGTTTGTAGAGGAGGGGGTAGGACCTCGTGGTGGAAGCCACAGTCGACTAGCAATCGAAAAACTGAAGCTTGAAAACTTTACCTACTTACCAATCCTATAATAGTATTGATGGTAACAAAATATAAATTGTTCAGTGCTTTGGCTAAAAGCTAAGAACATTACATTTATTGTTCGAGGGATGGAAAACATTTCCTTTGCTTACACAAGAGCTGTAAAATTATGACTTCTTTTATATGCAAATCACTTGAAAGAAAGTTGCTCCTCAAGCCCAGGACACTGATCTTTAGTACTTGAACAATAGCTGCATAGACTCATTATCAATAATACATCTATTTAATTCATTAAATCATAGGTTTTAATAAACATTGCCAAAAAAAACCCCCCCCCGCCCGCCCCTTTTTTTTTTTTTTTTTTTTTTTTGTATTTTGTGTCTTATGGGTTCTTTTGTATGTAGCATATATAAATTTTATATATCTTATGGATTTTGAATATATCCTTTTTGTATTTCTCAGACAAAGTAACGGAAGGATCGAATAACAGTGAAGAGCTTTCATTTGCGACTGAACATTCATTAAGTATGAGGTTTTAAAATTTGGCAAAGACAGAATTGGAAATCAGGCCTATTATATAGATATTAAGGAGCACTCCAGTATACATCCATCTGATAAAAATTTTTTCATTTTTTATATTTTTATATATATTTTTAATAATGGCTTATGCCGAAATAATGTGTAATTTTTAATGTTGGAAGTAGAGGTGATGTATGGGACACCGCCGCGCACCGTTCGCACTTCTCGCAAACTCTCCTCTCCCACCCCCTCTCCTATGATTTGGACTGTTGGTAACATATTTTGATAACTTCATTTGATAAGCTATCAAAGGTATGTTGGATTGTTAAGAGTCAGGGTAGAGGTTGGTATGTCAACTTGCGCACAGTAAATTTACTTGAACTTACCACATTAAAGTATTTTTAGAAATAAAACAATAATATATAGTGGCCTAAAGTAACTACTACTCAGGTTCATCTTCCTCTAAGATATTTGATACATTCAGTAGTTTATCGAAATATTTTTCCCATCTGTTTTAAGTAAACCCTAGTTCGCATTTATGATATTCGCTGGGTATACAACTTTTAAATATATGATTTTTTTTATATGAACATATGATAAATTTCTTCTATAAAACTCTTTATCTTAATTATACATATTGCTTTTATTATAATTATTGATTTTTAAGGGGGGGGGGGATGTTGGGGGGGGGGGGGCCTGGGGGGGGGGGGGGGAATAAAAGAAAGGAAAAAAAAATAAAAAAAATAGCAAAACCCTATATGAAAGTATGTGATCTTATTGTGTGTGTGAGGGTACAGGGAGGGGTGGGGAGGCCCCCCCCCCCCCCCCCACCGGCTCCCTTCTCCCTCCACCCCACCCAATGAGAAAAGAAAATCACTGATAAATTTTCTGAATAAAAAATAATAAAAGAGAACTCTTTAAAATTTAAAAGGTTTATAAGCAAACTTATCAGTTCATGCTTCAAAGAAACCACAATCATAGCTCTCAAGAAAGATTCACTTGAACTGAGAGCAAGTATTTTATGAGGGATTTGAATTTAGAAATTCAACCTTGTAAGGATTGTGTGAATTCACGTGTAGATTTTGAGGGGTTGAAGTGCGAGCGAGTGTTGGGTAGGCTGGAATCTGTGGACGTGGGACGAGAAACTCGGCTTATTATGAAACTCGTGTGGGGGGGGGGAGGAGATGAATGTGGGGAGGTTGGGGAGAACTTGCATGTGGAGTGCATGTATATAGTTTTTATGTAGTATTTGGATCCTTTTGGTTTATATCTTTTTTAAACAGGAGGACTCTACTTCCTCTACAAGATCTTTACAAAACTGCATCTTATCGTTTAGTGGCATGTGAGTCTGTCCTACTCAGGTGGCGTGACGTTGAAGATAAATATGTAGGCTTGTGCCTTGAGGGATGAAATGGGTGAACGTATGAGGCTTGAGAATTGTTTTTATTAACTCTATCCGAGAGAGGAGGGTGTCTTGTTCTCTGGGTCAACGATTTTCACTGAAGAGATGTTGGCTAAATGACCGTCAAGACAATAATCCAAGAAAGATGGAGAATAAGTGGAAGGAGAGGGTAGGGGCCTATCCATCCGAGGCCGAATTGATTTGGATGTTGGAGATGTTAAGAGAAGAGCCTATATAGACCAAAGAAAAGACGTGAGAAAAATTGTGGAGGAGGTGGGAGAAAATGAAGGTGAGATCCGGTTCCACCCTTCTTTGGAAAAGGTTGAAGTTTTGGTTTTAGGAAAGAGGAATGGAGGGATGATGGCCTGCGCTTGAGGCTGTGGAATTGTTTTTGTTATGAAGAATCACGTGGAAGTGGAATGGTTAGCAAAAGATGCATTGCTTACCTACTCTCATACCAAGTTGGAATTGAAATGCGCTAAACTGAACTAGACTGAGGGGCAAAAAACGGGCAATAGGGCTAGTCTCGATAGGCCCAGTGTGGCTGTCTACCGTCTGCTGGAATATATGTCTGGATTTCAAATAAACCGTTAAGGACTCCTCCTATATTAATGATTATATCCATTTCTATAGAACAAACCAAATTTATATAAGCCTTTCGGATTTGTATAGTGCTAGATTATTTAATTTTGCAATATTGCTTAGGGCACGAGTTATCAAGAACGTGCAACAACCGTTCGTTAATGACCCATATAGATACACAATTTGAGACGCAAGAGGAAAAGGATCTGTTGAGTGATATATTGAAGAACTAATAATATATCCATCCCCCTCACATAATTATTAAATACAATTATGAGGAGACTACCATGTAAGCGCTGTACCTTGGGTTTGTTGGTTATTCAAAGACTTGTTTGGTCCTTGAGGAGAGGGCTCTGAGGTGAGGTTTTTAGAAGATAACTGCGTGGGCCCTTATGTGCTTTATTAAAATTAATAACTAAACTATTAGAGTTAAAATTTGTAAGATGAGTAGGAGGTAAAGAGAATAGCAAGTAGGTGATACATTTAACTTTACAATCAAATGGAAAGATAAAAGGTGGCTGGTACAGGAGAGGTCTTGATAAAATTTGATTTTGGTCGAGGTGTGGTCGAACCGGGATATGTATGGCTAGAGGGAGGAAGGTTATTTTAGGTGAATATTTGATATGTTGCTATACCATCATGTAGTACTGATTTCTTTTTGAAATTTCGCTTTAATAGAGTAATAATTATAAAATAGATACCAAAAAATATAATTCTCTACTTTAATCAATAAATAACCAATCATCTAATTAGTAATCCTAAACATCAAAGGTCTGGCTTGCAGGCAAACAACAAATGATATATATGTGAAAGAAATAGTTATATATAGATATAATTTAAATATAATATATAATATATATATATACTCATTATATATAAATATAAAATAAATATATATAATATATATATAATATATATATATAATATATATAATATATATAATGATTATATATAATATAATATATATATATATATTATATATATATATATATTTTACATAAATATACATAGCGTTCACCTTTTTAAAAAGTCACAAAATTTACTGTTCATAAAAATGAAAACTATAAAAAATAAGGGGTAAAATTAAATCATATTGAGGAAAAATATCTCAACAATTGACAAGGTACAATGATAACAACTTTTAAGAATGTCAAAAAGCGGAAGTTCAAAAAAAGTAGAAATTAATTTAAACTTTAAATATGTTAATATAATTTTAAATAAATATATATATATATATATAATAATATATATATATAATATATAATATATATATATAAATATGTTATATATATAATATATATATTATATATTATAATATATATAAATATATATATATATGTTTATTACTTCCACATCTTACAAAAAAAATAGCAATATCCTTTAAAATCATCATGAATAATTTCTTCCCCGTATTTCTTTTTCTTCACATGAATATCACCATAATATGAATTTATCAACTTCTTAACAGTAACCTTTTCGTTTCTTATTTTATACTTCAAAACGCTCCAGATTGCTTCTATATTTTGGGTATAAGCCACAGTATCAGGATCCACAAAGTTTTACTGTGGTTGATAGTGAAATGTTTGAAAGAATATTCAGGCAGGTTGCGATATTTTTGTAGGAAGCCTAACAATCACTAATAATAGTGGATCAGACATTATATATTTTTTTATGCAGTTCCAATAAACTTCTTCTTTCTATTGCAGTACAGGACCACAAAAAAAGCTATTGGGTCTCCTAGCAAATACCCCCAATAACACTGTCATTGAATACCCTCCCTTTATTATATATACGTTTTGACAAATGTATTCATCAAATCTTAAGTCTATATTGGTTCTTCAATCCTAGGAGAGTTTTGGAAAACTACAAATGTTACCCTAAAACAAATGACATATGAATTTTAGTTCAGGAAATGTAATAAAGAAAATAGAAAAGTCTTAAATAAAATAAGATTTTCATAATTTTAATAATCTAATAGGCCTACAATGAATTATACGAACTGTAGCAACGCCTGAATACCCACTTCTGTAATACAAAGAAATTCAATACTGCCATCTGTATGTGAGTTTCCCTGTGGTATTTCTTTAATTGTTTTATATAGTTATTATTACTCTATTGTTTATTAAATAAGAATTAAATTTATCTTTTTTTAACTAAAGGTTAATATCATATTTGGATGGGGTATAGACGCGAGGAGATAGCAGGAAAGTCGGGGTCTTCCCGTTTTGTTTTTCTCCTTCCTTCCCGTGTGGTACGAACTTGGGGGGGACTTCGTCTCCTCCCTCTGTCCTCCCGTCGTGCTTCGGCCCCCCTAGGAGGGGGATGGGCGGGGAAAATAATGATAAGAAGTATTCTAAATATTTACCTCGAGATAAATGCAAAAAATAAAAAAAAGAATAAAAATAAAGCCTATAATGATTTTCAGTTCTACATTTATTTTTGAAACTTTTTATTTTCTAAATAAAGGTTCTTCGAAAAGTCTGATTAGAGGTTTTCTTCTGGTTATTATTGGCAACTTTACTTTAAAGGGCCTTTATAAATTAGCCTGCTCTCTCTCTCTGGCTCTCTCTCCTACGTCGTGCGTCTCTCTTCTCTCTCTCTCTCTGGCTCTCTCGGTCTCTCTCTTTCTCTTCCCCGCTGCTCTCTCTTCTCTTTCTCTGCGTGTTATAATTATTTAATTAAATAATAAATAATAATAAGGGTAGTAGTAGGGTAGGTAGGGGTTAAGGTTATTATTTATCGAAATAGGTTAAAAATATATATTATATATATATAATTTATATATTTATATATAAAATATTTATATTATATACTGTCTCTAATTTCATAGTTTTAATTGATTTAATTAAGGTAACTCGTTACACACAAAGATGACTAATTAAGAAACTATCAAATGAGAATATTATATAAATTGAAATATATAAAATAATAAGCACATTTTATTGTAAATACTTTTCTATTTATTATAGTGTTTTTTGAGCTTTCTACACACTTTTTCTAACAAATACTTTGTGTAGCGTAAAATTTAAATTGTTTCTAAAATTTGTTATGTGATAAAATTTAGGGGATTTTGTGTGTTAAGAATTTGTGACTTCAAAAAAACTTGAATGATAAACCATTATTATATTATTTATTTATTATTATTATTATAATTTTTTATTTTTTTTTATTTTAATATTATTATATATTAGACTACAGTATTATATTAATATATATTATATATTTATATATTAAATATAATTATATATTATTATATATTTATATTATATTATATATATATTAATTATATAATATTATTGGTTGGGGATAATTATATTATATTATTATATATATTTTATATTATTATTATATAGGTTTCTTGCTTTTATATTAAATGTCTACAAATTTTGTTGTTCCGGATCTACCCCAAAACTCCCCCAATGACAACTCACCCCGGCTAACAATCCTAAAAATCAATAATTGAAGGAAAAAATTGTTAACACATTTTAAAATAATGTCAAAAAAATAAATTTTAGATATTTTGCAAAAAGCGTAGTGAATGTCTCTCTAAATAAACTCAGAACATTTCCTTCTAACGGGTTGGGGAATATATATAAATATATAATTTTTTTACTATATTAATTTTATTGTATTATATACATATAATATAATATATATATAATATATATATATATATATTATATATATATATATATATATTATATATATATAATATATATTAATATATATATAAGAATTAAAAATTAGCAATATCCTTTAAAATCATTATGAATAATTTTCTTCTCCGTATTTCTCTTTTTCACATTATTCCATGTATATCCACCCTTTCTACATACATCCTTCTCAATTTTTCAAGTTTCTTTATTTTTCCACCTCCAATGCATTCTCCAGTCGTTAACACTCCTGTAATTACTCCTGGTGTAATAATTGCTTCCTTAGTTATCAGTGTATTCCACTAATAGTTTTTACTGTGTTTGACATGTGATAATGTTTTGAATAGAATATCAGTTTTCAGTGTTTTGCCGGAGTGAGTTTTTGTAGGAAGGCCGGCAAAGCAATCACTGGATGAAGGGAGTAGGGATTTAGTGGGATCCTGGAGGGCTGGTAGGTATAGATGGTTTAATGCAGTCCAAATAAGAGTGATCATATCTATTTCTAATTTTGGAATAACAAGGACTACTCAGGATATAATTAAAGTGTATATGGTGTTTTTCACTACAAAAAAATAAAACACCACAACAAAATTAGTACCAACGCATACATTACAAATAATGAAAATACCTCACCTTTAATAATATAGTATATATACAGTTCTCTGACACACCACCTCGTCCCCTTCCCCATCAACTCGCCCGTCTATAGCTCACTCACCTTCTGGTATCCCCATTTCCTTTAGTAAGTAGTTTGGAGAGAACATAACCCAAATGCCTACCCTAAAAAACAAATTGAACATTTTTGTAATCAATGAAGGATTTTAGCAAAAGAAAATGTAAAATAAAAAAAATAAAGTATTTAAATACGGATTATAATATTTTAATAAAAATACAACTTACAATAACTGCTCCAAAAAGTATTATTACCGACATTTCTTGCAAAATACAAGAATCAATACCTGACATCTTTGTGGTTTCCTCCTGTGGTATTCCTTTAGTTATTCCCAGCTCCCAATACCACTCAGCGTCCTACTAAACGGAAATTTAGAATTATTCTTTTTTAACTAAAGAGAAAATACCATTAGCAAGGTTAACCGGCTCTAAAGATGGCAGGATTCTGGGTCTTCTCGGCCTCCCTGTGGACGTATCGTGGGTGGGGGGGGGGACTTCGTTCTCCCCCTCTGTCCCTCCGTCTCGGCCTCTTAGCCCTCCTTTATAATGGGTCTTGGTAAATAAATAATTTAATTCTAAATATATTACCGATGAATAAATGACAAAAAAAAAATAAAATTAAAATAAAAATAAAAAATATAAGGTAATTTTGATGCTTATATATTATTTATGAAACTTCTTTATTCTCTAAATAATAGAAAAGTGAGGAGCCTAGGAAAAAAACTACTGATTCCTTGAAAATGTGCTGAAATTAAAACCTTCCTACTACACACCTTACAATCCTCAGCCCTGCCTTCCCCTCTCGCGTGCTCTGGGGTCGGTCTGGCTGCGGCGTCTCGTCCCTCGTCTGGCGTCTGGCTCGTCGTCGTCTCTTTCTCCTCTTCTTCTCTCTTCTCTCTTCTCTCTCTCTCTCTCTCTCTCTTCGATCCTATTATTTATTATTATTATTTTATTTATTTTATTTTTATTATTTTTTATATATTTACTCCACCCCCTCACTCCATACTAAAAAAATATAATACTATACTCACTATCACTATACTCATCTATACCCTATACTATACTACTACTACTACATACCCCTACCCTTTTCCTTTATACCTATCACTCATCACTATATATACCCTACTAGGCCAGCATCCGAAGGTTCAGGCATGCTAACTATAAAAAACCAACTATACACACTCTACAGCGCAACACATAACATAGAGCAGTTTTTTGATTTCAGGATAAAGTAATTTCATCGAGGATAAAACTTAAAAATAAAAATTATTTTATTCTATATTATTATTAAACATAGGGTCTCTCAACAACCTTTAGCTAACCCTCCTTTTTAGGAAATTAAATAGATTGGTAAATATTGATTATTTTACCTTTGAAAGCTGCTCTTAGTTAGGTTCTTCTTGAGATACCTCAAAATAAGTTGTCAAATACCGTTTGTTTGGAGAAAAATATTATTTTTTCTTTTTTTATATCTTTTTTAGGGGGTTCGAGGCCGAGTTGTAATTATTTTTGTTTTTTTGATTATTTTTACAGAGGGGGGTGACGAAGTCTCCCCCCCGTCCGTCTCCCCCGGTAGGACGAGAGTAAACCCGACTCTATCTATATTTCCCGTTCTGGTTTACCAGGTGGGGTATTCGTCCGTTTTTTATATAAAAAATATATATTCGACACTCTTGCATCTTTCGTGCATACTCTGGTAGTAAGATGCATCTGTAATGATTCAAAAAAATTTGTAATTTTTCAACTAATTTTAAATCTCAATTTTAATTTTTTTAAATATTAGTGCCTGTTAGTGTTTTTAAGTTTCGCGGGGTGAAGGGAAGGGTCTGCAAGCTGGATAGGGTAAAATGATGATTTGAGTTTTCGGGGTGGCGTTGCGGTTAGCCGCGTGGTTAGTGGGTTTTTGGTAGTTACGATGCGCTGGGCCTTTTGGCGGGGATAGACATGACCACATATAATATATAACTCCACTACCCTATCACTTATTATATATTTTATTATTATTTTTATATTTTATTTAATAAAATATAAATAAAAAAAAAAAAAAAACTCTACTCCCCTACACATCAAAACATATTTATTATTATATTATACCATGGTATAGATAGTATATATATGAGGGGCATAATATAAGGATATATATATAATATATAATATATATATATATAATAATACAATATATATATATTATACGCTTAAATAAATTATGTTAATGAATATAATTGAAATAACAAAGCAAACAAAGAGACAAAAGAAACTTACAAATGAGAGAATAAATAAAAATGAAAAAAAGGACAAATTAAAACCTTTTTTATTTAGTTTTTGAGCTTCACACACATCAACAAAAAATTGATAGGTAGGGAAAAATAAAATTGTCTCTAAAATATGTTAGGGTCAAAGAAAATAGAGAAGTTGAGAAGTGAGAAGAATTTGTGACTTCAAACAACTTGAGACCATATAATAATATTAACTTTAAACTAATATACTATATGATATAATATCTTCGAATTTATAAATTTCCGGTAATTTTGAGTAAAAATTTTATGACATGGGTTCTAGGAAAATTTTGGATATCAAAAATTTTTCACAGTATATAGTAATAATATATATATATAGGGTAGTAGGGTTGGTCGAGCAGAGTGCGGTACAGAATATAATATATAGTATAGGGTATGAGATATATATATATAATACCTTATAATTCATTATTTTTTCTTGTTCACTTTAACTAAAAATAATGTTTTCCCATTATTATTTTTTTTTTTAATTTCAATATTTTATTCAATTTTTACGTACATTTTTTAAAAATAAAATGTTAGATAAATCCGATTTAATAAATAATAAAATGCAGGTTAAAGACGAAATATCATAATTAAAATTCGATTAGGTTGTAACGCATTTTGACCTGTCTATTTCATTCATCCATACACGATGAGCGGAGAAGAGAAGAGGGCAGGTAAGAGTTACAGTTGTCCTATGCGTTTTTTTCATCTATTTTTAGCTCAATAAACTAATCACTGTTCAAACTACACATAGTATAAACATAAACAGTGGCTTCACCATAATATAAACACAAGTTTAAATAAGTTTAAATAAGATTTTAGAACGGAAGGTGTTTCAACATGATGCTCAACCGATGAAAATACACGTTTACATTTAACCTAGTTACCCATAGTCTGGAGTTGCCAAATATCCAACACAAAACTCATGTGCCGACACAGCACCCCTTTGTGCTACTAGGGGATTATAACTATTTATAAAAAATTAGAAAATAAAATTGTGTGAAATCAGAGGAGAATTAAAGAGGCTGGTAGTGAAGTTCGAGTTTAATTTGAGGATCATTATTTGATTTACTTAGCTAACCCTAAGAACAATAACTATCTAACAAAGGACAAATTTTTGAATGATAGGAATGCGCAAAAATGGTGGGAAGGTAACTAATACATGATAAGCACTAATCAAGGGAGGTACAGGAAAGGAAAAAGGTTTGGGAAGCGCCCTGGTCTATGACACAATGAAACAGCAGACACATAACTTCGACAAACTAGACTTGATAGGATTCAACGTGGTACGCAAGATCATCGCTAATTGTTTTGAAATAAATTGTATGAAAAAATAACTAAATTATCTAAGATAAAATAAATTCAAATAATTTTCATTATTTACTGTGCGTTACTTAAAAAAAATTAAAAAACAATAATCAACATACCTAGTCAGGATTCTCTCCTTTTCAGGCAAAAAAAGAGCTCGGAATGCCCCGGCAAATGCAACCATCAACACACTAGCGCCAGAGACAACGGACAGCATAGAAATGCAAAGGCCAAATGACAAAAAAAGATGATTCCTACGTCTCAACCACCATAACTGTGCAAATTATTAAATAAAAACCATATAATAATTGTTGGCCGATATGCGCCGATATGGATAGGCGTGTATCAGTGAAACTCCTCTATAAGCTTCGATTAATTAAGATCCAAAAGAGAATTAAACCATACTCGTGTGTATGCGACTTCACAGAGTTAGAAGATAATAATGTAGCAACTCATCTGCCCTTCGAACCCGACATGGGTATAAAATTGCAGAACATCCATTAGTCCAAACAACAACAACTTCTGTCAGCAGCAACAAACCCAAATAAATGAATTAATGAACTGAAATGAAAAGAAGGAGGAAATTCACTAAAGACTGGAAAGTCATATAGGGAACTTGTAAAGGAAGACTTTTTAGGAAAATTTGGAAGGCAAGCGGAGAGAGAGGGAGCAAGGATAGACATATAGTAAATTTAATAAATTCTAGTGGATAGAAGTGAATTATTGAGCAAAAGAACAAACTTAAGAGGAAGCGAAACTGAACAAAAAAATTGACAAAAAACTGAGATAAGCTTCTGAAATCTTTAAAGAATATGTGGGTAGTTAACATAGTTTCGCACCGCATTAGTAAGGCCGCGCGTCCAGAGTAAAGGTCTGTTGGATATAACTTCGTATACTCTTCAGTACACGGCACCTCAACTTTTAATAGCAGATATGAAATACTGTCTGCATCATTAAAATGTGGATTGTGCCTTTAAAGTAGCAAAAAATTTAAAGATATATGTTACTACTGCTTCTATAGAATAGGTAGATTATAAGACCCGGAGCGCCAAACAAAAGAAGAAAGAGAGGAAGCAAGAGCAGGAAGGAAAGGGAAATGAGATTACATGAAAGAAACAATAATGGAGAACAAGGAGGGAGGTATACATGTAAAAGAGCGAGGGGAAGAACACACTATGCCCCCAAGAATCGGACACCCCATTCCTCTTTCCACATACACGCGACAAGCCCCCACCATTCCGCCTCACCCCGCGCCCACACCCAACAGACCCCCCCCCCCCCCCTATGGCAATGTACAACAGCCCCCGCAACCCTTAAAATGACTTAATATCTACCAAGCCGCATTAACAAAAACAAAATTAACCTAGATTGACGTGTTAATAACATAAAACAGCGAAACATGCAGTATAGTCACCGTGTGAGTGAGAAACAGCGAGTCTCGGACGAGGGAGGGGACAGGATTGGGGCGATTACTGTAGTTCACCGAAATGCACCCCTTGACAAAATTTTTAGTGATATTAGAAATGGCTTAATTAGGATAAAACATAGTGGTGAGGGCTTGTTAATGGTTATTTTTTACATAGAAAAATAACAGCGCACCCCTTCAGAAGCTAGAACAAACACTGACCTCGGAAAGCATAATATGACTACTCCCTTTACCTTCAACGCCGCGTCTCAACACGCTGCCATCGATACAGCAACCTCCACTACCACTATCCTCTGGGTATTGAGTGATAGTTTGTTGGCAACAGAAGCAAACCAGAGAGAGGGAGAGAGAGAAGATATTCAAAGAGTAAGAAAGAGTGTGCGAGGAAGAGCTGGAGTAACAGGTATGCAGAGTACAAACAATACCACTCCCATTCATGACCCCTCCTCGCCGGGCATTTCAACTCGCGGGGCAGCCCTTACCAGTGGGGTGGAAGACAGACGAAGCTTGGATAAAGCAGGGGGGGAAATGGGTTGCAGAGGTGGATAGATAAGTTTGGAGGTGAAACTCTTACATACACACTGCAAGCGACGCTCCGTCGAAGGCGCTCTACCCACATGGCAGACGGCCAGCTGGACACGCAGCACCAGTCCGTCCACCCTAGATTTTGCTCCCCTCGGGCTAATAATGACTCATGACATACACACATTTTACTCTCACATGACAAACTAGACTGAAACCACCACCACGACCAGTCTATCTTGATTCCTATCCCAGACCCATAACTCCTAATACCCAACCTCCACACTCTAGAAACACAGCTCAAGAAGGCCCCCCTCACACCCTCATACCAACAAAGGCCCGACGATGCCGCCCTTGCAACTAATCACCAATCACTATATCAGTACCAGAACCCGATCTCGGATTGGACAGGACAATATGTCACACAAACACCCTACGAAAATCAAAATCTGCGCAACAATGACAGGAGTGGATACTATTGGAAGCAGCATCGAACAAAATCACTCCTAAAACAGGCAGGCCGCATCCGCCATCACCCTTATTAAACATGAGCAGTGAGTAGGAGAAGGGAAAGATGGAAAAAAACGGGAGAGAACGAGTAGGGAAAGACCGTCCCCTCGCGCCAACTCATTGACGGATAACATTCGATGGTAAAGGTAGTAAGAGAAAAAGGAAGAGAGAGAGGAATAAGAGGGGAAAGAAGGGGAAATGAGAGAGCACGCACGGCACCTGCCCACAAAACCTGCTCCTGCGCGCCCACGCCCCACCCGCGCGCGCCCTGATCTCAAACCGACAACCAACCAACAACCACCAACAGTCGCACAAACCTCCCTTTATCAATTAATGCTTCATAACTTTCAATAATACATTACACGCACTGTAACAACACTATCCAAATGGTAATAATGATGCAAGAACCTAACGCACCTTAACTGCTTACCTTATCTGTTCTCCATGAAGTGTTCCAATGGAATGCCTCTTTAGTGTTACTGTCCTGATCTGTGATGAAAATTGAACGATAAATTAAATAATCAAAGAAAGCTGAAATTAAAATTTTTGAAGTATAACCTTTCAATAAAGGGAAAGCTGAAAATTGAAGTATAGCTTTTCAAAAATTGTAATGCTATTTGAAGAAATTTTGACAAATCAAATGGGAAAGTGAAGAATTTCTTCCGTTCTTGAAAGAATTCTTGCCAAATCAAAAACGCCTTTAGCTTACCTTTATGAAGTACAAGAAAATCTAACAAAAATATTGTTAAGCATAATTTAAATATTTAACCAAAACGTAAAGTATCCTTAAATAAAAATGATAAAGAATAAATAAATAAATAAATAAATAAATAAATAATAAATAAATAATGTAAAAAATATATCAAGCTTTAATTAACTTGAGATAACTTCATAAAAAAGAAATATTATTCGAATATGCGAAAGCTAAGTCACTATTCTTGTCCGCACTTAAAAATATTAAATAAAGTAAATAATCACTTTAATTTTAAGAAACTAAAATTACAATAGAATAAGCATTCTTAATTGTTAGAACTAATAAATATTAAGATTTTCTTAAAGAAAATCTAATAACAAACTTATTGGTAATATTCTGAGATTTTAGAAATATTTTAAAATGTGTATACGTGACCAAACAAAGGAAAGAATATTTTATCAATTCAACAGACGTCTTTTATGAGAAGCGCAAAAAGTAAAAAAAAATGGGCTTTAAGACTATATAAATATCAAATGTTTAACAGTTTATTTTAAATGAAAAGAAGATTAATAAAATAAATAACTGAAACAAATGTATAAATAAAAATTTATTAATGTATTTTAAATCTTCGATTTGTTAAGTTGTGATTTGTCAGTCGTGTTTTGCGTACTGTATCTTTTATTTCGTGAAGCCATCTCTTGTTCATGGTCTAAAAGCTCTTGCTATAGCAACGAATTAGAAAAAGTAAACAACCTTTATTTTGGACTATTATAGTTTTTAAACAATATATTAAAAATTTGAAATAAAATTTCACTGATGCTTCAAGAACAGGATATTAAGGATATTCAAGCCGAAACTGGATTGTCGCGTAGCCAGATAGATAGGATCTACATGAAATTCACAAGTATGGATAAAGATCGTTGTGGCTGTCTTTCAAGAGATGATATTTTAAAAGCTACCGAATTAGCTACCAATCCCCTTGGAGATAGAATTTTTCATGCCTTTTTTAAGGAGATCCAAGATGATACAGTGAATTTCCGACAGTTTGTGAGAGTGTTTGCTCGTTTTCGTCCAGTTCAGGAAGACTAAGAAAATAAGTGTAATAACAGAGATGTAAAGTTAAGGTTTCTCTTCAATATCTTTGATCTTGATGACGATAATAGAATATCACGTGAAGAATTCTTAGACGTCTTTAGCAAGATGTTTGGGGAAGATGTTAGCGATGAGAAGTTAAACAGTAATGCGGAACGCACAATTTTATCAGCTGACAGAGATGGAGACAAAATGGTAAACTTTACAGAATTCTGTGCAGTAATGGAGGGGACAGATATTGAGGAGGAATTGTCCATCAAATTCTGAAATAGATTTAAATTGTTGAATTATATAATTACATACATAACTTTAAACATTTTCAAATCTTAGAGTGTTTTTGTCTATTTGATATCATTAGTTACCAAATTTTACCAATTTTTTTTTCTTCTTCTTAACATTCCGTGCCAAATATGAGAAAAACAAATCTTTTATTCTGAATACTACTCCACATGCCTTATAAAAATATGAAAAAAGTTCAGCTGTGATTGCTAATCTATTTTTCCCTGCTAATTTTTCCTCAAATTCGGTAATAGTAGTGCAGAAGGGGTGTCACCCCTGATTTTTTTTTTTTTATAAAAATCACAGGATATAGGCCTACTCTATAAAAAAATAATAATGAAGAATAATGAAAACGAAAATCGTCGCTCTCATTAAGTTAAAAGTTATATTAATTATTAACGATAAATAGAAAGAGTCTAAAGCTATATATATATATATATATATGTATTTTTTTTATATCCTCTTTTTCTATATATTATATGTATGTATATATATACTTTATATATATTATTATATATAATATAGTATATTATATATTATATATACTATTATTATTCTACTATATATACTTTATATATTATATCTACTATATAATATATATATATATATATTTATATTTGATATTATAAGTTTACTACTCATAATATATATAAACTATAATATATACTAATAATAATATATATATCTTATATTTTTTATATGTATACTATATAGTATATTATATATATCTATAATATTATTTATCTATATTATTAGATTTATATATTCATATATTAATGTTATATATATATTTCTCATATACTATATATATATACTTATATATTATATATTATACCTATATATATATTATATTATTTTATATATTACTTTATACTAATATATATATTTATATCATTTATATATTCGACATATCATATATATAATATTATACTATATATCAGTTATTTATATATATATATATTCTAATATATTAACTCATGTTATCTATATATATATGTATTATATACTATTATATTAACTTTATCATATTTTATTTATATATTATAGTACTTAAGCGTCATAAAATGTGATAAACCCATGTACATGCGGGTTTCTCTTAATATAAATTTTTTACCTATCGAAATTCGAGTACATTTATGAATATCGAAAATATTTGAACAGATATCGTACATTTGGATATACTGTATAATAAGCAAATTCACAAATTAAACACTTAACAGATACATGGATACAGATACATAATCATATATTTATCCTCTTATATCTATTTATATTACTGAAATTGCTATTTATTATTATATATATATCTATATATTTCTATATATATATATATACTATATTATATATATATATATATAAGCTATATTTATTTTGTTGTATTTTTTACTATATTTTATATATATATACCAATTTAGTATGGTGTATTTGGATTAAAACCACACTATCATTACGATCATCTCAAACTTACATTAGCTACAGGGCACAGGAATACATGGGTTGGTTTTCCTGTCAATTTATGTGGCAAATCTGCTAACTGAAAGCTTAATAAATAAAAAAAAAGAAAGAAAAAAAAAACATTCTCCACAGGTAAACCTGGCATAGGTTATCTCGGATACTTATGCAAAATAAAGGTTAGGATATATGTTATTATAAATAAAATAGAATAATCATTAATAATCAATATATTGCTATTTACTGTTTTAGGAGCAAAGGGGACAAGTGATTATCTATATATACTATTACTTATCTATATATAGGTACTAATTTGTAAGGTACACGGCTATGTTGGTGGGCTCGAGCCGACCGGGAACGACAGTGGTGGGCACGTTTTCCCATTACCCCGTGAGGGGAGGGTCGGTAGCCGAACCCCACGCCACTCCCACATACCCAGAGCGCGCGGTTCCGCAGACCTCCGCCAGGAGGGGTGGGGAATTAGTCCTACCGTAGTTCCGCGATGGCCGAAGGCCCGACTCCTTGCCATCGGTGCGGTATCTCCTTACGGGTATTCCTTTAGCTGAAAGAAAACGAACTACGCCATATTTAATGAAAGTCTTCTTTTATTTTAACTGAGTTACCTCAATTAAAGGTCTCCGTAATTCCAGGCTCTCTACTCATCATTACTCATCAATCTACCTAACATCCAATTTTTTTCTTTTCTTTCCGCATTTTCTCATATTCTAAATTTTATCACTAGTGCATTCCACAAATGTATTACCTTTTCGCTGTAGCTTATTGTAGTTTTTGATGATTCCTTTTTTTTTTTTTTTTTTTTTTTTTTTTTTTTTTATTTTATTTCCCTTACGTAACTTTCTTGGAAATTTAGAATATACTTAACTCTCGTATGTACATAATTGACAAGGGAATTTATTTTTTGCCTTTTTCTATTAATGTTCACAATCATACTATTAGCATGCGTTACACTTTCTCTATTCGTTACAATATTAATTGGCCATTACAGTTAGCATAAAACTTAAAAGTGACCACGCCACTGAACAATATTTCGTTATAATGTCACTTACATTTCATTTTCTGCTAATATATATTAATCTAATTTTTTATATATTAGAAATATAAATCGAAATAATGAAATCTTCTGGTGCTGTCCTTAAAAAGTCTGAATATTTCTCCATTTTTATGGATTTTTTTTATGTTCTATTAAAATCTACTTTAGCTAATTTTGCGTATTAAAGCACGCGTTTTATATATTCTTTATACGATACCTATACGATCGTTATATACCACTAATAATCATTACATTCATCCGGATAGTAACGAAGTCCTTCTCACCTATATTTATCTATATTTCCTATCTATATTATATAGTATATATTATTCTTTATAACTTATATTACTCTACTATCTATATCTATATATATTACTTATTATATATATCTATTTATACTATATTATATCATATTATATTATATATATTATATTATCTATATAATACTCATGTATTATATATATTCTATCTATAATCTTTTTCTGCTATATTATTCTCTATTCTCTGTTACTTGTATTTATTTATTTATAGTATATATTATAACTACATATTGCTCATTAGCTATATATCTATATACCTTATTCTATATCTTCATTATCTCTGTTATACGTACATCTTACGGTCTATTTATATACGCCCTCTATGCGCTTTATAATCTACCTATTTTCTACCTAATATACTCACCTACCTTCTTTACTTATATATCTCCCTATCTATTACTCAGCTCCACCATATATTATCTACTATCCATCATACCCCTTGCCCTCAGCGCTTCCCATGAACACTCTCACCCATTCTTCTTCCCCTCTCTCATATCCCTATCCTCTCATCTCCTATTACATATGTACTTATATATCTCCCTAACTATTCGTCATACTATATTATCCTCTACTCACTTCCACTTACTAAACTATTCACCATAGCCATATATTTATATCTATCTATACAATATCTAGTATTACTATATACTATAGTACCACTTATTTATATCACCTAACTCACCTCTCATATCCCACTATATGTATGGTTCATACATGTAGTCTAGTAACTCAGTTCTCCTTCTATGTCTATAAAGCTTATGTGTCGGAACCAAACGAAAGTTTCTTAAAGTAATGTACAACTAATATATTTCTTGGAAATTTATTTTTACACTTTTTTCTTGGCAAACACTAAAACACGGTCACAAAACAGAAGAATCATTAAATATTATTCTGAAAAAATTGGCTTCACTGCTATATCGCTATATTCTCATATCACTATATTAACTTCTACTACCTACATATTCCCCTCTCATCACTCATCATACTTTCACCTACCCCTACCCACCTCACCTCTACCTATCTATCATCTCTACCCTCCTCCATGCCCTACTATTCTTCCCTCATACTACTATCTCCTATATATCTACACCATTCTCATTATACCTTTACCCTATATATCATCAATTGTACTAATTATATATATATATATATTATTAATAATATAATTTATATTAATAATTTTAATTATTTTAATATATTTAATTAATTAATTTATTATTAATATTAATATATATTTATTATAGTTATAATTTATAATTATTTATATATTATATATTATATATTAATATATATAACCTTATATTATATTTTATTATAGGTCATAGGAACTATACTAAAGCTGACAGCATGTAACTAGATAACGGCAGCCGCCTACAGGTAAAACAAAGGTTATAGTATTTCGATCACGAAAAATTGTTACAGAGGGTATATTGTTTCTCTATTTTTGTTATCCTTTCTTTCGTTGCGCATTTCCTTCTTCGCGTCGTGTATAATCTTTAACAAAAAAGAAGTTTTTCCCCATTCTCACGGGCTCGCGAGCTCGACGGGGACAGAGGGGTGTTGAACCAAGTCCCACACCGTTCGTCTCCGGAGACCGATTGAGAACCCGATTCTCCATGCCATCTCTTGCGAGTTTGCACCCCTTATGCGTATTCTCATTTAGTTAAAGTAATACCCATTAAGTGTAAAGGGAGTATAATTCAATTCTTATTTATAATTGTCATGCATTCTAAAATGCAAATTCTATCTCGGCACCAAAAACTAATCAATGATGACGTTGCTATGCTATTTAAAATTAAGAATGCTCTTTATTTGAGTTAAAGTACATTCATTAACAATGTAAAAAAAAAAAAGTACATTTTTATGTAATGACAATTTTGCGTCCTACTGTAGCCATACATTCTCTGGCGAATACCGTGAAGGAATTTAATAGCAATTTCTTGACTGACCACAAAAATTAGATTTTTTCCTTTATCTTTCTGGTTTTGTAGAACATCTATTTCTTACATACTTTACACATTTTTTTTCTTACTTTAAAATAAGAGGTTATTTAACTTGTAAAAATGATATATCTCTAAAAATAATCATGCGTCTGAATATATTTTACTGTTTATGGTACCTACATTCATTAATTATGCTTTACAAACTTCAGTTACATAAGAGTTAAATTAAAGGAAATAAATTGCCATAGCCTTTAAATAATATTTTTTGTTAGCTACGCTTATAAAATAAGTGAAATAAAAATTAATATATTATTCTTTTATTCTTTACTTTTTATTCATTATTCTTATTTTTTTATATCCAAAATAGAGTTTTTTCTCCAAAATTGATTCTGTCTCGTTTTTCGTAGTGTTGGACACACGTTTGACCACTATTAGACTACTCATAAATCTCTAATATTTTTCGTTCTACGCCCACATTTTATGAAAAAAATTAAGCATAATTTCACCTTCCTCTCTCTTTCCTATCTCATACGCCATTTCTCTTTCTCTTTCTCTTTTCTTTTTTCCTTATTTATTTATTTTTTTGTCTTCTCCATATATTTAAATTTTTCAACGCCTCCCTCTAATGAATTTTTTTACTGTACCTATATATCTTAAAAGCCTGCAACTGTCATTTATTAGTATTATATTATATATATATGTAAATAACAGTATCGTATACGTAGTATTATCCATACGTATCTATCGTATAACGATCCATTTCCACTATCCTGCGTATCTACTATACTTATTTATATATAGGTTTACTATATATATATACTTCTATATATCTACGTTATCTTAAGTTATATATATATATATAACTTCACTTACTGAAACTATGATAAACATTACTAAATACACCTCTTCAACACCCCCCTTTTCTTGTTCTAAAGTTGCACACCACTTATACGCTCGCCCTCTCATGTACAGCGGCCTCCAGATGGCCCACAATTGTGGCCGGCGGCTCTGATCGCCACTTTGATGAAATACATGTTCTACGACCATTTCACCTATATATATTACTACACTATCTATTTTCTATAATGATATTTATTTTATTGTATAAAAATGCTGAATAAAATATTATGAATGAAAGTTTTATTTATCTTCAGACTATTATTATCTGTTATATTTATATGAGTCAGTTTATTTTAACTATTTTCATATAATTATTATTAATATTTACATAAACTTATATATATTAGTTTTAACATAATCTAAATAATATGGTACACAAGATCGGAGAAAAATTTATAGGCCTAATAATATGGCCTAAATATAATATATTATATTTATAGGGTATATATATTTTTACGCTTTAGTATTTAGGTTGATATATATATAATGACATGTAAAAATAATAATATAATATATTAATATATATATAAATTATTCTTTATATGATTTATAAACTTTATTATCTATATTTATTACTATATAATTATATATTATATAATATATATTATTATATTTATATTTTATATAATATAATATCAAATTTTATAATTACCTATATATATATAGTATATATCTATATATAATATAAAATGGTTTCTATAGTATAATATATATATATTATTATATATACCAAGTTTACTAAAATAATATAATAATAGATATTAATAAAGTAATCTATGTATTCCTAGGTTATAAGTATGGCGACACTAACTGATTATTCTATAGAATTTACCTATATATATATTATTATAATATATTAATTATAATATATTCACCTACTAGTGGGGGAAAACGATTGCCCACATGGTATGGTCTGCGTATCGTAGAAGGCCACTAAAAGGGCTGTGGTAGTAGGCGGCTGCCCACTACCACTTATCTTTTGCTAGCAGTGCTAATGCTATGCTCCTCACGGGAAGATCATTCAGTCTTACGCCGTATGCTAGATCATTTCACCATTCTTCTGTCGTACAATGTATCCTCCGATGTCATCGCTCGCTCCTCATGGCCACCACTATCAGACAAACAAATATGATGCGACGAGAAAGACGAAGAGAGGCTGATGATATCTACTATTTAGATACGCGCACTCTTCTTCTTCTCTTATGCTGTTGACTAAACAGATGAAAGGAACTGGACTGAAAATGAGTTCGATTGTTTATATATACTATTATATATTCACTATTCTCGTTGGTGTGAAATTGGTATGTGCTGGTGTGGAAAGGAATGAGAGGGAGAAGAAGAAGGAAGCTTCGCATTCGCACAGTGACTCGCTGCGCTCACTACATCTCTGCAGCTCACGCACTTCTCTCTGCTCGCGGTAGTCGCCAGCTCGTCTACGCACATTCACTTACTAAGTTCTCTTTCACGTCTTTGACAGCGTCATCAACGCGTCTCGGTGCTCGCGGTTGCCTCGACTCACGGCTCGAGCGCTCAGCAGCGCCGCTAACTTGTTCGACGGAGCAGCTCGGCGATCTCTTGCTCGGGCATACCGCTGCAATACACTCGCTTTTTGATATGGATGTAGCGAGCTTCCAATTGATTGTGTTGGGTGACCGAAATAAATTCATGGATAGGTGATCAAAAACACACGGGATGCTCATCACACGCGCTGCAGACTTGTGGGGTGTAGAAAGACCTAAGAGGAAATCGGTAGCTTCGCAAGAGGATCACGATTGCACTTCTCTCTCGAACGCGACGACGAGGTCTCGCTGATGTGACAACTACTTTTCGCCCACACCCTCCTCCCTATCTTACACACACACTCCACGACGTCATTTCAGAGAATATCCTTACAGGATTCAAGTAGGAAATGGTATCCGTAAGTTGATTGAAATTTGTTTTGGTGAAGAATGAGATATTTAAGTTGAAGTTTGATGTTGGATGTTAAATCAGCGGAAGGAGGTTTTAGAATGGGATTATGGTTATCAGTATGGTGTTTGTTTTATGGGGTAGGTATACTTATTAGTTATGTGGGATAGATATGGATGTTGAGGGAGGTGATAGGGAAGCGAGTGTGGGTGGATTGAATTACATTTTGATGAAGTTAAGCAGGCTGAAAAGGTAATGAGGATACTCAGTATTTTTATCCACAGAGCACTTGCAAGAGTTAAATAAGTTTTACAATAGTGAAAGTTGAAAACTGAACAAATCTGGAAGCCAATGAAGGAAGGCGGTGTTTAGTAGTAAGTGCACAAGTAAGCATGTGGATGTTGGCCTATAAACAGTAGGAATGTAAGAAGATTTTAGGACAGGGCGTTGGGGGACGGGGATGGTGGAGGCACATGAAGGACCTGTTAAGGTGATACGCGAAGCTTGGTTAATTGGTAAGTAATTAAAAGAAGCAGTGGTTGGGAACTTTGTATATTAAAACGAAGGAGTTCACAGTGATGATGGAGCTTACTAAATAAAAGGAACACTCTTTGCGAATTTTTAGGTTTATTATACCGCGAGCTGTAAAAAGGATACTAACTCATAGAATGCATACATAGGAGGAAAATTTAGAGGAGAGAATGAACTCTAATTAGTGAAGGAGGGATGAATGGGAGATTTACAATGGGAATAGGAAGCTCTCTTGAAAGGAAAAGTGCGAAAGGTTATAAGAATGAGAATAATGGGAAACTGCGTGTCTAGTTACATGAATAGGGACACTGAGTGCTTATGTAACTCGGATGAATATGAGATATGTGAGGGAGAGTGTAGTACAGTGGTACACTTCGAAAAGTTTGGGATAGTTGGGCAGTTAATGATAATTTAGGATGATAGTAGGATTGTGTTTGATTTTGAGGTGGTGGCAAGGTTAATTGGAGTGTTGCTAGGGGAAGATATAAATGCTGGGTATCTTTGGGGGTTCGAAATTTGAGAGGTGCGTTCGACGTTTTGACTGGGAATGATCTGATGGGAAGAACAAGGTTGGCGGTTTTAGGAAGTGGGTAGCGAAAGATGGGTTCGGTGCGCGATCAATGGATTTTTTACCTTTGGAAACCAATGATTTGAGAAATGAGTTGGAGGAAGAAGCACATAAATTTGGTGATTTATGGTTTTATGATTTGGCACCAGGCGTATGATAGGAATTATAGGGGAAGCTCTATGCGCATTGGTGGGGTAGGTGGATTATGTTGTCGATGGGTAGAGACTTCTGTAATGGAATCAAAATTATATATATGAAAAGCTAGGTATGCGTGGTTGTAGAATAATGGTGTCGGAAAGTTGATTGTTTCCGTATTAATAAGCAGGGAAGTTTAGCCATGGGATTTGGTATGTCTCGCTTGTGATTCTTATCAATTTGTTTAATGGGATTTGGGTTATTGAAAGAAATTTAGACATTGATGGAGGTGGATACGTAGGTGTTAAAATGGGTGTTTAGTAAATTGTATGGGTCTTGGGACAGAAAAGTGGTATGTTTTATGTGCCTATTGTACTCTATCTCCATAACTACTTTTTAGCCACGCGATGATATGGTTTTTGGTGTGGACTCGATATCTGAATTACCAAAAAAGAGTGTTTGAGAGGTATTTTGGTAGATGATTGATTCATCCATATGCAGCTAGGGGTGTGTGATTGTTATTTATGTTAATAGAAAATTATTTAAGGGATATTTGTCTTTATCAATACCACCTACCTCTGTTTAGAAGTTCCATATTTATTTAAAGTAATTCACGGAATCTTAACCTATATATATTATTATATATAGTATATATAGTAGGAATATATATATATATATATATATATTTATTATATATATATAGTATATTATAGTAGTAATAGTATATTATATTATATTATATATATATATATATACGAGTATATGCTAATTATATTTTAAGCTTGTTTGTTAGTCAATTAAGAAACTTGGAGCTCTTGACACATGATTAAGTATATACTGTAGTAGTAGCAGTAGTAGTAATATTAGTAGTAGTAATAGTAGTAGTTGTAGTAGTAGTAGTAGTAGTAGTAGTAGTAGTAGTAGTAGTAGTAGTAGTAATATAAATACAATTTATATGATGCCATGTAACAACATATAACATCAACATCAGAAATAATGTTGTAATTGAGTATTACATGATTACAAACAAATACAGCTTCAAAAGTAGAAATGATAAATAAATGCAAGTTTTTTTTTTTTTTTTTTTTTTTTTTTTTTTTTTTTTTTTTTTTTTTTTTTTTTTTTTTTTTTTTTTTTTGCAACCATATTATTATTGTTATTATTGATAATTTATACAAATCTACCTCACCAATCTCAACTCTTACATTTATTCCCCCCTATATCCCCCAATTAAAGTATCAACCCTCCCACTTCACTTCTAGGTCAAGACATTAAAATCTCATCTATCGATATCCGGCAATAATCGTAAGGGGCGAATCATCAAATATCAACACAAATTGGATGCTTCAAATTTGAATTGCAATAAATCAATAGATCAGAAAACAATTTTAACAGGTTGAATGCATTTGTAATTAAGTAAAATGACAGTCGTCATTATTATTATTATTATTATTATTATTTTATTATTATATTATTATTATTATTAGTTATTATTTTATTATATGTTTATATAGTTCAATTATTAGTATTCTTGCTTATTAATATCTTTATTTCATTTTTCATTTTATTTCAATTTTCGATTTTTTGTGAACTTTTCAATTTGGTTTTTTGTATTTTTTTTTATTTTATTATTATTATTATTATTATTATTATTATTATTATTATTATTATTATTATTATTATTATTATTATTATTATTATTATTATTATTATTATTATTATTATATTCAAAACATACTGCTCATGTCAAGAGCTTCATGTTTATTAATTGACTAACAAAAGCAGCTCATATATATATATATATACATAAGAAATGCAATAACCTTCAATTAAATTTTTTTTGTGAAATACCCACCTATATTTTCACCATGCTTGGACAATCGATCATGGACCTAGAGATGAGCGTGAAAGTGTTGAACCACACCGCCCGAAGACAAAGAAGACCCGAGAATTTCACTGTCCAAGCAAGAGCATTCCTACGTGTTCTTTCCTCTCGCACTCGGGCGTAAAGGCCAAACAGGGTACAGCGCAATGGTGATATTAATAATACCAAAACCGGGGGTAATATGCACATAATAACATCAATAACCTGCCAATCCGGGAATCCGGGTCCCAGGTCGAATCCACAGCATGGTGAAATATCAGGGGGTATTTACACATATCACACATACACCAACACACACACAGCACACACACACACACACCATATATATATAATATATATTAATATATATATATATATATATATATATATATTTATTATATATATATATATAATTTATATTAATTATATATATATATATATAATATATATATAATTATATATATATATAATATATATATTAAATATATATAGTATTATATATATATTATTATATATATATATATATATATATATATGATATATATATAATATATATATATATATATATACTATATATACTATATTATATATATCTATATATATAGTATAGTATTAATAATATAATTAATATATATATTTATATAGTATATGATATATATATAAATATATTATATATATATATATATATATTATATATATATATAAAGATGATTAAATATAGAGAAAGAATAAGTAATAAGAAGCAAATATATTGAAAATTTTGCTAATTTTATATTACAAATTTTTTCTTGTTATTTAATAAATCTATTTTATTCTATTTTTATTATTGTTATCAATATACATTATAATTAAATATATATATATATATATATATATATATATATATATATATTTATATATAGTATATAGTATATATAATATGATATTTAGTAGAGGTAGAGTAGCGCGCATACTCACAGTGCCTAATGGGCGCTTACTTACCTTACTAATATCATTATTTATATATATATATATTAATATATATATATATATATATACTATATATATAGTATTATATATTATATATATATTAATAATAAATACAATAATAAATAAAGCCATTAAAAATGATTTATTAAACAAAACAGACAATTGTACATAAAACTTAGCCATTTCACTATATTTGCTTTTCACTGGCACGTTTTAATTCTTCTTGACACTATCCATCTTCCCTATATCATCTCTATTCTACTCTATATATATTCTTTTATATTTATTTATCTATATATATCTTATTATTCTATTCTATATATTAATATATATATATTATCAAATTCTCTATTATATATATGTATTTCTATTTATATATATAAGTTTCATATTATTATATAATTATACTTATTATAGTATAATATTATTATATATTATATGATTTTTATTTATATATAATATATATATTAGGTATAGTATATATATATAGATTATTATTATTACTAAATATTATATATCTATATTTATTATATATATCTGTTATTATATATATAATATATGATAATATATATTTGTTGGTGGTGTGTTGTGGTGTGTTTTGTTGGTATGTGTATGACCGCCTGATATTTACCATCTGGGGGATCCGACGTCCTGGACGGATCCGGTTGCAGGTGTATTGGCTTTTTTATGTGCTAGTAGAACTCCCGCTTCTTGAGTAATTTTTATTCGCACACATGCGTGTGGTACTGTTTGGCTTTACGCCCGATGTGCGTAGAGGGAGTAATCACGTGTATGCTCTACTTGACAGTAAATATTCTCGGGTTTTCTTTTGTCTCGTCGTTGGCGTAGTGGTCAAACACTCACGCTCTATAGTGCCTGCTAGGGTCAGGATCGGAATTCGACAGGCATGTGAAAATATCAGGGCGTATTTAAAATAACAAATTTATTGAAGGTCTTGCATTTCTTATGTTATACGTATTGTCGTTATTCGTATAGTTATTTATCTCATAATGTTGATGTTTTTGATTAATATATATAATAAATATATACAATATAATAAATGACATTATAATAATAATAATAATGAATAATAATAGATAATAATATCAAAATTAATCTAATAAAATAATAAAAATAAAAAGTAAACGATAAAAAAAAAAACAATCGATGGATAATTAAGTAGTAATAATTATAAATATAATAATAAATAAATACAAAGAGTAATATAATAATCTAAAAAATGAATAAGATGAATAATGTAATAAAGTAAACCATAAATTAATGACGACTGTCCATTTTACTTAATTACAAATGCATTCAACCTGTTAAAATTGTTTTCTGATCTATTGATTTATTTAGGTGAAAAGGTAGAAGCATCCAAATTGGTGTTGATAGTGATGATATCGCCCCTTACATTATTGCCGGAGTATCGATAGATTAGATTTTAATGTCTTGAACCTAGAAGTGAAGTGGAGGGTTGATATTTTAATGGGGGATCATAGGGGAATAAATGTTAGAGTTGAGATTGGGCTATGTTTTTTTTGTGTTAATGTATCAACAATTAGAATTTTGGGGTTCAAAATTTTCCAAAAAAAAAACGAACGAAAAAAAAAAAAAAAAAAAAAAAAAAACAAAAACTTCATTGTATTTATCATTTCTACTTTTGAAAGCTCTTCTTCTTTGTAATCATGTAATACTCAATTACAACATTATTTCTGATGTTGATGTTATATTATGGCATCAATTATAATTTGCTATTTAATTATTACTACTATACTACTACTACTCGTACTACACTACTACTACTATCTACTACTACTACAACTATATTATTTACTACTCTATATACTACTATGCTCTACTACCGTATATACTTCAGTCATTGTGTCAAGAGCTCCCAAGTTCTTAATTGATACAAACTATATAAATAAATTCGCTTTTACATATATATTTTATAGTTTATATATTTATATATATTTTACTATGAATAATTATATATATATATAATATATTATTATAATCATATTTATATACTATAATTATAATATATTGTAATGTTGGTGAATTTTTTTAAAGTAATATGAGCAAGCTCCGGTAGTTTGATTATATAATAGACAAAAATATTCCTTAATATAATTTTATTAAACAATAAATAAACATGGTATGGTGAAAAAATTGAAAGTTAGTGTAAAAAGTTTAGGGTAAAACTTAATCTAAAAATATATGACCTTAATAACTATATAAATTCTAGAGTTAATTTAGTAACAGCTATAATTGACAGGGAGCGGCCAAAAGACAGTCGATATTCCAACTCTTTTTAAGGGACACAACCTTAGTACCAACCATAGGATTGTGAGCCTTATTACCAGCTATAGACTCAATTAAGAGTAAGGGAAACCAAGAGGTTTAGGAGTAGTCCATCTACTCGTTAACAAGCCGTAGTACCAACTATAGGTCTTGCTTCGCCAATCTAGTAACAACTATCATTGAATGGGAATGGCTGAAGAGGACCACAACCTTAGTACCAACTATACACTCTACTCAATTAAGAATAAAGGAAACCCGAAGATTTGGGAGTAGTCAATCTACCCCAGGGGTGTCAAACTCATTTACCGTGGAGTGCCACACTGACTACAAAACAGTCCTCGTGGGCCGCAAATATATATTATATTATATATTATATATATATATATATTATATATAATATATATATATTATATATATATTATTATATTATATATTATATATATATATATTGTATGTCTATAGACCATGCACTACGCAAACGATACTAATCATTTTGGAAATATACGAAACATTTTGGAAAATTTTTTTTAAAATATAATGATAAAGTTAAAAAGAATTGATATATATATTTTTTCCACTTATCCGATGCTAACAAATATTATTAGGCTATGGCAATTTTTTCCTTTTAAATTTGACTTATGCGTAACTAAAGTTTGTAAGCATAAATATGGAAGTAGGTACCATAACAATAGTTTCAGACGAATGAATATTTTATTAGCATTTTTACAAGTTAATCTTATTTTAAATTGAGAAAAATTTGTGAAATATGTAAGAATAATGTAGAATATTCAAGATAAGGAAAATTCTTTTCAGTTTTCGTCAAGAAATTGATAATTTTGTAAATGGTTTGGCCTGCGAATTTTTGGCTACATAAAGCAAATGTTACAAATGTACTTTTTTTTTTTATTTACATTGTTAATGAATGTCTTTAATCAAAAAGAGCATTCCTTAAGTTTAAGTCAAGCAACAACTGAAGTACTGCCTATTCGTGTAAAAATAGAGATTCATTTTAAATGAATCCAGTTTATGAAGATATTTTACTTCCATTACGTTGGGTATTAACTTTAACTAAAGGATACCGTAGGGTACCGCAAGGTAGCAGGAGTGGGTCTCTACGCCTC
>JABUQX010064290.1:30000-53690 GCA_015478945.1 Trachelipus rathkii | reverse complement strand
GTACTGACCTCATAGCGAAATTTACTAAGAATGATAATCTAGAAACTAATCTTTATACTCAGTTATAAATTTCAGTTATTGGAATAATGTGTATTAACTGCGTATAGGTATCCATGCTCTATGAAAACCTCGAATAATATAATCGAACGATTTACTTTAAATCCCCTAGCACGACAGCGAAAACCGCTTTTATATATTCACTGATATCTAAATTCAGTTTTTTTACTTCTAAACTGAGGATATAAATAGTTAATTATATTGTTATTAGTTGGAATATCAGTAAAATGAAATATAATTGTGAGACGCGGTAGGTTAAGACGAGCGTTTTTATCCTACATAATATATATTAAAGGGGTGCGTAATCCATTATACCATAGCGGTTGAGGTTTCGAAGTAGCTCATAGTTTTTTAATAAATAAATTAATGAATATAATCATTATTAAAAAAAAACGTTGATATTTTAAATTAGTCGGTATGTCGCGATATACTACCACTGATAGATAAGTGTTTTACGTGCGATATTAGTGGAATGATGATTTGATATACATAATAAGTCTCGAGTCGCCGTCATTGCGCTATCAAGCAGCTAGCGCTAGATAAATAGGATGAGAAGACGAAGGAAAGTAGAGAGAGAGCGAGGAGGATATATTTATCTTTAAAGTCTTAAATATCTTCACGGTTTTTTCACTCACGTATTATACTTACCGTAATACCTTCATACTAACCTACCATATTGATCCTCGTACGTTTCGGTACTAGTAACTTAGACAATTACGGATATAAATATATTATTTCACGATTCTCCAAAATCTCCGATATATGATATATTAACATTTTATTTTAATGTAAAATAGTAGAAACTATAGTCAGGTTGATATTTTCCGAAATTTGTGGAGTCATCACGATGTAAAGGTAGTATAGGTCAGAAGATAGTAGGGATATCTTCTCCTCCTCCTCGTCCTCGGATCGATACGAGCTTATCGAATCCACCCCGGTCGACCTGCGTTTAAACTCTGAAAAGGACGAGGAGAAAAACCCGATGCGCAGTTACGGAATCGAACCGAAAACGTTTACGTGATATATACTACTATATATATCTGAACGATATAAATTACGACGTGATGTTTAAAATTCTTAGCTAATTATTGAGCCTAGTAAGTGTCCGAAATGATTCATTATTCAGGCTAGACGAAAACGATAAGTAACAAGTGAATGTAGATAGTTTTATACAAATCTTATTTGAGAGATTAAGTTAAATTATTATATCAGATATCGTAATGTATTTTAATTGAGAAGTTAACTATATATTTGTACGTCCCTATTTTATTAGCTAAATCTTGTATATATGAGTATAGTTTAAATAATAATATAATACTTATAATAATTACTCACTAGTGACTAAATTTTATTTTATAATAAATAGATAACGTAATGCGCTCTCTTCTTCCAATTTTTATCCTTTAATTGCGAAAAAAATATCGTTCCTTGTACGACGAGTCCCGACGTGCAAGAAATTTTTTGCAACGAGCGTCGACATCCGGCGAAAATTTAAACTAGATAGTTTTGATTTTTTTTCTACAATTTACTGCGAAATAGGTCGTGCGCGAAGAATATGGGTATATTACACCCGAAAATACAATAAGGCGACTATTAGCCGCTTGATATAGATATTGTAAATAAAAGTATTTTCGAATATCCTTCATATATTACAGCACCTCGATCGAATTTATCGTAGGTACCATAATATGACGTAAAAAAGGCACTATTAACGTAGTATATATGATTTTGTGTTAGAATAAAGGTTACTTAATACTTATATGGAATTAATAGGTAGATAATTTATTAATCGACGGCGCACAGCGAACATATTTATTTCTTATATTTATTTTTGAATGGAAATCCTCCAGACAGCGACGACGACGACGAGACGACGATTGCGATTTTAACACTTTTCTTCTAAACATACAACTTCACATTCGATATCGTCGATAATATGTAGGGCCGTGATAAGTAATATGAATAAAAATGAGTTTGAGGAACTGAGGTAATAGAGGATAGCTAAATTCGGAATATGGCGCGGTGAATACTTTATGTGAGGAAATACAGTAGGCCGAATACACGGTGGTTCACGTTAATAATAGAGATACGCGACATTATGGAGAGATAAAGGCAAATTATATAGACGTATTCATACTCATTGAGTTATATTTCTCCTCGATATTATAAATCAAATTATCATCGGAAATCTATCTGCCAGCCGCGTCCTCTATAAAGGGGACTGACGAGTATTTGCTCATTCGAAAATAATCTCGACATTATATATGAAAGTTATTATGTAAATGATTTCATTCTTTTATTTCGATAGAAATAATATAATACGATACGCGACTTCACAACCAGGAGATTACGCGAAAAGCTCGTACGTTCAATCCAATAATTACTGGGGAGATCTGTAAAGTGCGTATAGCGAGGTGTGATCGTCCATCTGCTCAGTCCGCCGGATTCTCTTTTACGTATTTTATTATTATGAACATAACGTAGGAAATGGGTTATGGACTAGTAGATTCAGAAATAACTATAGTATAGTATATACGCGGTTTCTACTCCCCAAGACGACGAAGCGCTATACGATAATTCCGATTATGCTTATATGCTCACTCCATCCGGATAAAATTTTTAATTATATACGGTACACCCGAGCTATGCTAAATGGCAGAGTATTATATTCGATCGTCTATAACTCTATACGATTACGATAACTACGTAATTGGTAAGTAAAAGAGCGGACGATAAGAAAATAAGTTATCACTATACTTTTCGAGATATATTATTACAGATGACTTAACTAAAGCTTTTAGAACTTTATTGTCAGGAAATAAAAAAATAGTGCGATAACTCAGTATGGTTTACTGTTAACTTTCGACTCTTCTTTATAAATACCTATTTCTTTGCTATAGACTCGCTATAAACGTAGCCATAGTAGCTAGCATTCGAGTGAATAAATATTATAAGTAGTAAATATGCGCAGAAGAGCAATACGCCGAGCATTACCTCGATATAATACCGCAATTATATATAATCATCGTTATCTTATAAACCACGACGACAACAAATGGCGATGAAAGAAGAGGCAGCGACGAAGGAGAAGGAGACGACGACGATGACGCTCCGAGACTGAGACTCAATATTATATATTTTTGAAATATTTTAAGCTCAGATATATTTATATTTATGGAATCTACAAACGTGAAGTTATAGGAATATAATATACATAGAGTTAAATGAGCGAATTAAAGATTCTCAGATATTAATTTATATCATCTACTCTATATTTACTCTATTTAATTATTACTAAACAATTAGTAGAAAATCACAGTGTATACTAATTCTATATCATCTCGGATTTATTATTGATAAGGTTAATTCACTATCAATAAATAGGTTTTTCATAACTCTATTCTTACTCACGGGAGAGTTATGCTGTTGGGCGATAGATAAGATAGATTTATATCGTCGGTTTACTCTTCTATTAGCATTTAATATTTCTACTATTTCTAAATATGTAATATTGCGTTACCAATAATTAAATGTTATCGAATTGCTCGATGGAATGTATCGGTGGTCTCACTGTAGGGGTTGGATATACTGTTATTTGTCGTGCGTTATGTTACAGAGTGTTAAATTGTTATGTTCTCTTCTGGCCTTAGTGCTTCACGAATACAGCGAATTTCCTCTAAGTCAAGTTTAATTCGAAACCGCTGTTTCTTTGTTACGATGTTGAGTCGTTGAGCGAACAGCGAACGATAAAAATATGTATGTGATCATAGCTGACTCTTATTGTGTAATATACACTGGTAGATTAAATCGGAGTTGCTGCTCATTAGATACGCGAGCTTGGAAGAGCACTATATTATGCCGCTTGTGCTCTATTCTCTTCATCTCATCTTAAGGATTTTAGTTCATCCAAAGATGATTCAGGTCTTGATCAAGCAGAGTGGACTGGCTGTAATAATATCGCACGTGTTAACCCTCTCCAATAGTCATTCCCGCTATCACTTTCACTCAGAATATCAGCCGAACCAATTGTGTGTTCACACTATTAAAACTCGTTAGACGAGTTAACTGACTATCGATTATATTCCCGTCCTAGTCAACTCTCGTCTCAAGGGTTTTAAATAATGCTCGAGTGCTCACCGACCGACTCCGGTCAATTGTATCGGATTGTGTTGCACTGCTGCGACATAGCTTGCATGCTTTACAATTCGGCATTACTAGAAAAAATTCGATGTCTCCGTATGATATACTTTCCTCATTACAGAACATTTCGTTGACTCCCGTTCAGGCTTCGGCCCTCCGATATACTGACTCCTTGCGCTCCGCGTTTACGGCTGATTATATGATTAACGCCGCACATTAATATTATCATTTCAGTAATAGCAAAATTCGCTCGCAACTATTAATTTGGCGAAAATCGATGATATATGTACGTCTGGATATACTAGCAGAAATTTTAATAATAATATTAAGTGATTTATGAATCGGGATCTTATAAATTATTAATCACAGTGATTTTTATGATTATATCAGTAAGGAGTAGTGGGATCGAAATCACTTTTATTATAGCTTATATTATAAATTATCTTACTTTATTTTTGTCGAGAGGTCGAAGCTAACTATTTTCGGTCTAATTACGCGATTTACGTATTTTTCGATGACGTTATCACCAGCGGCCGCATCCGCCGAGTCTATTCCTTTGTAGCAAACTAGTTCGTTACAGTACTGGATCGGAATATAAATTTCTTCGATTTCCAATCGCGGAACCTTATATCGGTGCGATCGGGAAATAAAATTCTCGTATACCGATAAAAAGAGAAAACAATCGGAAAATGTTTCGAATTTAAAAAATACGTTAAGAGCGTGAAAAATCGGTACGTCGTTTTCGTAAGTCTCGTCGTGGTATTCCTCTCCCTCTCCTCCGTATTCGAAAAGGATAGTATAAAAAGGTTCAACGCGAGTTAATTTTCATTTCTTTAGATAATTTATACCGATATAATATAATATAATAAATGATTTGGCTAGACTTTCAATATACATGACTCATGGAATTTGAAAAATTTACGGCGTCCCGACATTTCCTTTTTCTTTTTGAGTCTCCTCGCCTTTCCGCAAACCTATTTTCCGAGTCATCGTCGTCACTGTAGTCATCGCTATTATCGTTGTGAGTGTCGTAACGACCACAACCGACCACGTAGTCGCCGCCGCCATCGCGTCTTTCTCGAAGAATGGTTGTCGAGAGAGCGTAACAAGTTTTAGAGGAACGACAAGTAATGTCCGTTAAAATTATCATCGAGCTCGGATATAATTTAACGATTATTTTCCGCGATGGCGCGAGGGGATTTATTTTTCTTATCAACCAGCCCTCGTGTTTCGATAACAACTTCTTCTCGCCGCGCTCGTTAATCGCCCTTATAAATTTGTAATAACTATTATTTTTATTTATTAATTTTGGTATAAATATGTTCGAGTCCCAACTCAAATAAAAATTTAACATAAAATACACTCAATTACTTGTTATTTCGAAAAGTCCAATTTCTCATTCAGCCGACGATATACTCTATATAATTAGAGCCTGATAATATAAATATAGATATAATTAATCACATATTAATATATATATATGTATATAATATTGACAAGCTTCTGAACTCTCAAAATGCTTAACAAGCATATTTTGCAATTTAAATGTAATCGCGTTATCATGATTAATAACTGAACAATTTTTATATTTTTATATACTAATAATATTAAAAATATAAAACTCAATAAGTTCGACTGAAATGGTTATCCTACACAAAATTGATCTATGCAATAATTAAAGTTGCTATTATATGTATTATTATTTAGCTAATGTAAATATGGTTCTATGTCACCAGATTATTACGTAGTTACGAGTTGAATTGAAAATGAGGAAGGGGACTCCAAGAAGTTTCTGCCATAAGTTATAGAACGTTCTTTCTCGTTCTGTTCTTCTGATTCGAGCAAAATGATCTCTTGCAGTATCGAAACAGTTCGTATTTGGACCGTACATGGGACTTGTGCCTCGCTTGACACTGCACGCATCATGACTTCTATCTGGACCCGGGATTTCGAGGATTAGAGTATATACTGGGTCCGACGCTGAGTCGAAACAGAGAAAGCCTGACGCTCTCGTGGCCTTCAGAATTATCGATAGGGCATGATAGTTAATAATGGTAGGATGTGTGTTTCACCTTATCGTAACAGATGAAACCGGGACAGATCCTGACTAATGTTCTGTGCAAAACAAAAATAGTTTTTTTATGGCTAGCCTGAACGCAGTCTTCACGCACATGCGCTCACCGCTAAGTTAATGGAGTCATTTTCTGGTCTATTCAATCTATTAATATAATGATAGACCGAGGTCTGGTCAAGAGAATAGCCTTATAACTATCGCAGGCAGTATCAGTATCAATCACGAATCAGAGATCGTAGACAGCTCGCACACGTTTGGCGGGAGTGAAGGATTAGTGGAGAGTTAAAAACATTTTATTTCCTCACGTCAACCTGAGCAGGCCGTTTATGTGAGAGCGCGGCATTCTCAGGTAGGAATCATTAGTATGCTTTTATGTTTAAGGAATAATTCTAATATTTTTCTATTGTTGGAGTAACACAATCATAATTACAAAAACATACGGCTACTTTCGTTTGCGCATAGACCGTGTAATAAAATTGGAGAGTGCATAAAGATAAGTAGCCTCAATATACTCTTGAGCATTTCGAGAACATAGATCTGAGGAACAGATTTATTTGTAAAAAGTTCTTAAAAGTTCATTTCTTTTATGAAAGGATAGCCAATTGGAGCAAATTTTTGGTATCTCTATCTATTCTACAGTGCAGTCCCTGCCCGTTTTGTTTGTGTTTAAATGCTCTCAGTCTCGCCATCGTTGATTAGGACCGGCCCTCGTTACGATGCCGCATGTAACAATGCAGCACGATCATGAGAAAGAGTGGACCATATGAAACGAAGCTCTGGACTTGAGATTACACAAGATAGCGCTCGAGATTATATTTTGTTCGCAGCTGCAAGAACGAGTGACTAACGCTTTTGCTGAGAGTGCACATTTCCCATCCTCACTCACAATTATGATTAGGATATCTAGCTTATCACGAGCAGGTCTTATAAACGTGCTAGCTCGTGCTCGCCGGTGTCGGTGCCGGCCCTTATCCATACCGAAGATATAGCAGGACACAAATGTTAGAGTAGCCACTCGCCAGTCCAGACTAGGCAGCCACTCATCCGCGATATGCGCTGCAAGGTATTAACTTTTCTGCGAATACTTAATCGCATTATTTCGGAACATCAGCCCACAATCACGGATCTGAGGAGGAAATCTATGGAGTTGCCTTTACTATGCCAGACGATGCAGAGGAATGACCAGAATGTCTTCCAGCGAATTTGGCCTTATAAATTCAGTACTCCTGAAATAATAGCATAAACTATGAGTGTGAACTGAATGAAAAAAAGAAAAAAAAGAATAATGTTGATGGACGTTTCCAGCCCGGAGTTATCAACCAGGCCCATCGGAACTTTTTTACTTACTCATTCCGCTTTTTCAAGTATCGTTCTGTATATTGATTGCGAACTTATGCAATCCTAGGAAAAGAAAGACCCTACAGACCCTACAGACCCGGTTCTTAACTTATCAATAGTCAAAATTGAGCTCTTTACGCCTCTCATCATGATATCTTAATTAATATTTTTCGTTGAATACTTCATTACTCATTTGATCTATAATATCTTATTATTATTATTATTATTTTAATTTATTAATAAATGTAATAATATTACACTTATTATTCATGGAATATAGATGCGGTGACGATAATCGTTTATGTATTTGGGTCAGGATGCACTATCTCGCCCACTAAATTTCCGCTAATATTAGTGTAAATTATTGTTATTCGAGGTTTGTTTCTGAGGCCGATAGCTCACTCGACTTAGTCAAATAGATCTACTTAGACATTGTTGCTAGTTCAAATAAATCAAATATCTATTATATAGTATTAATTATTAGATATTGTTATTATTCATTATCTGCAGATTTATCGATTAAATATCATTTACTTATAATAAATAATGAGAAGAAGAATGAAAGATAGTATAGAAGTTTCATCTGAAGTATCACTGTCAGAAGCGCAACGTATATTTTATGCTTACAGAATTTTCTTGCTTTGTAGATCAATTAGATATAATTTCTTTGTTCAGACTTATAGAGATAACGGATCCCTATGTTTCCATTTGAATCGACGAACTAAAGAAAGCCAAATCTAGAGAAGGCATTGAAACTCATAAATACTACAGAAGGAAACTATATGGAGTTCTCTTCCGAGAATGTTTTTATGCGACTGGATTTTCTGATTTCGACGAATAGTTGGAGGGTGGGCAGTTAAAAGATCTCTGGTTAAGATTTCGGCGCTGATGCAATTACGAAAGTAGATATTAATATTTATCTACGTTAACTGTTAGTGAAATGTAACGCTGTCTATCGCTGAAGTATATCTTAATACCACGATGTGATAGTTGAGTGGAGTCGAAGGAAAGCCTCGTTTCTCACCCGAGAGACGGCGAGTTGAGTGAGCGATTCAAGTGAAAAATAGTTCGGCTCAGAGTTTGACCTGTATGACCGCCTCTTCTGTTTCGCGCTCCGTAATGTAACTATAATTTCCTAGAAATATAGTTATTGCAAGGGCATTACACGTGAAAAGTGAACCATATCGAGACGATTCCAATATCAGAACCATCCTAGCAAAAACAACGATCAAAACTCAGCGGACTATATTACGACAATCAATCAAACAACACAATAACAGTATTTAGATAGGCGAAAATAGTTAAGAACTTCTTATTACTAGATAATAATACGCGATGATGTCACGATAAACGACGTTATGTGCCCTCCCTAAGGTATATAATATGATAATATACATAAATACGAGGTCCGGTGTCTATCCGTAATATAGTCTTTTCACGATCATCAGCTCAGATGATATTACGACAATTTTTCACCTATCATCTATGAAGTAAAGTACAGTGAAGTAAATACACTAGTTTTTCTTTATAGTAGTATTTATATCTCATTCACTAGTCAAAATTATATGGGATGAATATATATATATATAATACATATATATATTATATATATATATAATTATATATATATATATTATATATATATAATATATATATATATATATTATATAATGGCCCTAAGTGGGTTTGAACCCTTACCCTTAAGATGAAAATCCAAGAGTGTTACCTCTTGATCGTTGCCGTTTTATTGCACAAAATATATTTGAATATATATTATATATATATATATATATATAATATATATATATATATATAGTAAGTATATTATATATATATATATATATATATATATAGTATATATATATTATATATTATATAATATTATAGTATAAATTAAGCTTAAAATTTGATTAAAATATCATACGTATTTTTCAATAATTTTTTTGCAGATGAAAGTAATTGTAGAATTTTGAGAGTCAGATATTAGATCGTGTTTATATATCTTTTATTCCTCCTATATCTATAATTTTTTTGTAAAAGTATGTATCCTAAAAATAACACAACAATGAAATATTTTTTTTTAAATAAATATATACAAAAAATGATTTTTTTATCATTCTATTTCTGCGATATAAGTTTTAATAAGTTTATATAAATTCTAAATATACATCCGTATTCAACTACTCACGGACGAGGCGTAGGTCATTACGGACGCGGCTGTTCAAGCGCGTATCACAGTTTATCCTCACTAGAGACGTAATATATTGCTCAAAGCTATTAAGTATATAAAAGACGCTCACGCTTATTTATTATGAATAGCGTGGCGTACCGCTCTCTATCTCATGGGATCGAAATAACACGCTACTGGGGACAAATTGTGTTAAATACTGGTCGAAAATAGAGAATAAAGGGTCACATTACATACTCAACGAGTTGTCGCAAACCAAGACAGTAGAATCTCTCTGTAAAGGATATTAATGTAGAAATACTAATAACAACGTAAGGCAGCAACTGCAAGGCAACTATCTAATCTCAGTGTTGAATCGTGGAGGATGGAGGGACGAGTTCGGAACCGGGGCCTCGTTGAATATGGAATATACTTATCCCCCTCCTGTCGAAAAGGCATTTCTGCACAAGTCGGTATCTGGGAATTCAAAGAATTTCTAGGTTAACTTAGGTTAACACAGCAAGTGATGCAACCATTTCATTGATAGATAATACGACGCTCCATCGTGTTCGCACTGATGATCACTAGACGCTAACGGGATTCCAGTTGTGTCGCGAAAGCACGGCACGAGAGGGAGGTGCGAGCTTGTGGCGAACAGAATGAAAAATGTAGACCATACATCTCGAGTACGATATAGAAATGTGCAGGATGAGTTACTGGTCGAAACGCTACGGATAACCACTAGAATAAATAAATGGTTTAATATGAAGCCCGGCGCAATATGTCAAGCTAGAACAGGGTAGACGAACGAACATGTAGAGCTACGTAGAACAGAGTGACGGGGCTTCCCACGCGCTTCGCATCTGGTCAGGGTGGGGCGCAATGTTACGCGCCTAAGCTCAAGGTCTCGTGTTGGGCTTGGGCATGTCGGCTGCGTGACAGCGTCTTTCACTTGTGATAATTGATATACGAACAAGGGACCTCACTTAGATGTACGCGCGCTACCTCGCCCGTGAGCAGTCGGATGAGTTTTAGTCGCTGTCATAATATAAATAATATATAAATAGATGGTCCAGGAATACAGATAGATTAGGGATATGGGTGGGAAGCGCCGATAAATCAGACACGACGGTAGAGTTTTATCAAAACTAAGAATTAAAATGAACTACTCACGATGAATAATACTCGAGATAGGGCCCGTTTACTCGAAAATAATGAACCGTCAGCGGCGCCGAGGCGAAAAGCGAATTTACCAACAACAGCGACAAAGAAAATGGGTTTACGCGAATAGAGGAAAATGCGAACCGAAGTGAAGAGTAGAAAAATGACGACAACGAATGAAATGTCGATATATAAATTTTTCAATTCGTATGTTTATATTTTAAAGTATTGTGATGTTAAGAATTAAACAAGTGTTGATATTGATTATTATATTAATAATATTATTTTTGCCACTAAGTAAATTTAAGTAGTGTTTATCATTCGATCATATACGCTAATAAAATAGCTAAAGGAAAAGTGTCTCATAATGTTTAGGTGTCCAACTACGACTGTTATGTAGTGGTGAAAGATTTTCTGTGGAATTATTAGGAATTCTGTAGGGGCTGTATATAAGATATTTTTCTAGCGTGGGCAACATTAATCTCTCTCATAATCGAAGCTATCTAAAATAATTTTAGAGGCACGCGAGGTGGAAATGAGAGAGATTTATGTTGCTCTTGATCACTCTCTGAAATAATTAAGACATGCTTATTTTAATTTTTCTTACAATATATAATAGTGGTGAGGATTCATTTAACTAAAGAATTTAGGATAGTCTGAATGCAGACAATACCAATTATTTTACTCTCATCCTACTATTTTTATCTTAATCATACAATATAATATTTAAATTGATAAATAATATTAAGTGTGTACTTTTCAAATAGTGAATCACCTAAAACGTAATAACCTCATAACGTGATAATACGGGAGGCGCCTCACCTATTTAAGGCATAAACTATCGCTTTCAACTTGCTATATGATGACTGTTTTGATTCGAAATTTTTGAACTTTTGGTTTATACTCTCGTGGCAATCTGATTCTAACTTTATTCTGTTCTTTTTTATTTGTCTCCTCACTGCAAAAAATATCTTATAAATAAAAAATATCCTTAAAATATAAAATAAAAAAAAAAATTTTCTATGTCGAACTTAATGTTTTATTCGGTAATATGTTCATACTTATATATATTCGACAACTTTAATAATTAAGTATTGCCATAAGCATTTCTAGAAAAAGGGTAAGGAATAACATCACTTGCTTTACATCTTGTCTAAAGAACACTTAATCGTAAGGTATGGGCCGAGGCTCGGTAGCTCATAAAGTATATTCGATCAGTCACGGATCTAAGCTCAAGCTGTATCTTGATTAGTTAGTTAAAAAGAATAGATTATGTTTTGAAAAGGAAAGATACTGAAACTGGATTTGTAGATTTTATTTCTCGCCTATGAGAAAGAGGAACACCAAACAAATTGTTTTAGAGATGAGCTTTCATTCTCTCATACATGTAGGCTAGCCATGGCTCGGCAACTCGCTGGATATGTAACACTAGACTGTGTTAGTGTGTCATTAATGGCACCTCACATAATTTCATGAACTCTCACAGTCTATAGACCGTCCTGCAGAATGACTTAACTGGCGACGATATTAGACGAACGAAATAATCAATATTAGAGGATTAGAGAGAAAGGTAGATCAGCAGACTAGGACGTGTAACATACTTTGCCACAAAGATTTATTCAAGATGACGTTGTTTTCACCAACATCATTTTAAGACGCACAATATGATTTTAGGCGAAAATAGTTTGCGTGCATATCGTGTAGTATAAATAAAGTTAATACCGTCCGCTGCAGCCCCCCTCTCGTCGCATCTTTGTATTTACTCGCCACATATATTATTTTGTTGATAAAAAACACACGCGGGAGCAGAAAAGTACATTAAATTTTTGTCCGGCATATCTTTCTGACATTTACTTCTAAAATACGTTCTAGAATTACGCGGATACTTAGCATGACTCTTGGACGAGTGGCTCATTAAACGCGGGGGTCGGAGCTGAATTCCAATGAAAAGTTCTTTGTCTCTACTTCTATCCTCGTCGCATAAACATCGCCTTGGGGGCTATACGAGAATACATATGTCTCGTATATCGAGCGCGTGTGAATCCAGGGAGATTAGATCAACCTTTAACGGTCTGGAATTAATTGTATGGTACACAGCCTTACAGTTGGAGCTACTTCGTACGAGGTTTTATAATCACTCCATTAACAGTTGACTTGCCATGATGCTATTGCTTAAATAACAGTTCACTGAAGTTATTAGTATGACATAATTGGGTTCCAAATACAAAGGTTTTAATAAATCTTAGATTTTTATTCTTATCTATTTATTGATTTTCGGATATATTGAAATTCTCAAATAAAATAATTAACGGTACACTTACTGAATAAGATAAATCCCACATGGGAAACCGTTATTATTCGTGAGGACTAGAAATTATGAAAGATTATTATTCAGTAATATTACTAGTACTCACTTACTCGAGATAACCATATATCGACTATTATTCCTCGAATTTATGAATAGAATATATTATTTACTATCTTGTCAAATTTAATTTCTCATCTCAAATATAATAAGTAATATGTACTAACATGTCGCCATAAAAAGTGAATAATTACATTTATAAAATACTAATACAAAGTATATATACTGTTATCATTGAAGTAAATCACTACTCCGACTGATATATTAACAAATGATTGATAAAGCGAATAGCTTTGAATCAATAGAAACGTTATCAAAATAATCTTATCTTACTTATTCATTTAATTATACAGAATATAATAAATTTAGTGGATATATATACAATACAAACTTAACTAACAATCAAATCTATCAAATATTTTAAATCTTACTAAATAAATAATTGGAATTATCGTCTATATTAATCCCATGGATTAATAGTATGTAGCTCAGTTAGTATAATATGACAGAATGGCCTACAGTTTACTAATACTGCTGACTGGTATTGCTATAATTAGGATTTTCATCCTCTAGGGGGTTAAAGAAGTGATTTAGAAATAACGCACTCTCTACCTCTGTATCGTCAGAAGCAGCATGATACGTTATATATATTTTCCACCAATTCGACAATAATTGTGGACTTTATATACTACTCACTTATACTAGATAAATGGACAATAATTATTGATCATATAAAGACAAAAATTTATACCAATATTAATAGTGGCGGTAGATTCGACAACATGAAAGTATATATATCGTAATGCGACAATAAGATTAGCAAATAATCTCCAACTTAATACAGTTCAGAAAATTCTCATGAAATTGTTATTTCAAGAGGTGGAAAGAAAATAGATAGATGAAGAAGCGCAAAATATATAATCCTAGAAAATTTATCCATACAAGCATATTCTTTCGTTTACTAAGAATGTTGAAAACTAAATTTGAGGATTTATTTATAACCAAAGATTATGAGAAATATAATGAGTAATAGAAAAAATCACTATAGTATTGCCCTCTCTATATATATGCGAAGGCACATATCTTAGTCAGATATTATGATAGATTCTTTTTAAATTAGATCAATTACCCTATTTATACATCCTCATAGGTATCGTCGATAATAATTGACTATTATACAATATGGGTATAATCATGGCCCAAGCACACTCATATTAAAAAAAATTAATTTAGATTCTATGGGTGATTCGGAAATTCTTTAGAAATAAGTCCGATTGTGACTAAAGTAGTAATTATAAAAAGATAATAGATGGTTCTTTAGAATTTAGATCAATAGGTAATATATATGTTCAAGTTTAATGCGCCATCTCCATTCAAACGCACGACCGATATATTAATATGATGTAAACAGGCCTTTATTTCTAGCGAAATTCTTACTCTTAAGCTCCCTTTGCAGATTTTCCCGAGAAATATGTTTACGCAAATTGAAAGTTCATGATTATAAGACTCGTGCTCGAAATTAGATAAGTGTTGAGATTGTCAAATGAGCCTATTTTTGAGTAATATATATATATCTTCTGTAGGTTATCTCCCATACACTTTTGAAACTATCTTGGAAAGTCAACACATATAAGATTTCGCCAGAAGCACATGTCCGGCAAACGTAGCGATAGAATAAGGATCATTAGATATCAAGTTCTGACAATGAAAATAAAGCAATTCTTATAATAAAAATATTGGGGGAGAATTAAAGGATGGTTTTTCATTCTGGTGTTTTTATAATTGTATATCTTGTCACGTGTCTCCAAATCTAGAAAAAGTCGTGGTGGTCTTCGGTTACGAATACATTTCTGCTTGCAGAATTTATAATCTTTTGAAAATTAACTCGTTTTTTTGAAAAGCAAAGGATATGAATTATATTTTGATTTTTCCGTATGTTAAATTGAACAAGATTGAACAATAAAGATTTAAAATAACTCAATATCCACAGTGGCGATTATAATCGTATTTAGACCCAACAAAACGACTCATCTGATCATTTCGCATAATAGCTCTAATCGTAACTATGACCCGTATTAGATGGAGTTCCCCATCACTCGCGAATGGAATAATATACCAATTATGGCATAATATATTCAGCGATGGCGTGTATTCCACAGATGATATTGCTCGAATACAAGCCCGTTAGCAACAATATCGAGAGGATCAAAATGGAATAAACATAATGGAATTCTGGATTGGTGAGTTCACTTCACATGGTTATCCAAAATTTGCGGTCATTAACAATAAATAATCTTCGCAAACATCCGCATTGTTTTAGCTTTATCCTTTTTGTGAGTTTTTAAACTCAAGATATACCCATATCAAAACCCATAAACATTTTTACTATGTGTGTTTATCCATTTAATGACCTCACTCATATGATTTTTTTATTAACAATCATTTATGTAAGCTAGATTGCATGTATAATGAGTAGATTACAATATCAGAATGAAAAATAGAATGAGAGAAACGAATATAATAATAAATAAAAATAATAATAATGAATAATAGAGGAAAAAAATAGAAAGAATTTTAAATAAATACACTAAAATAAATATGATAAATATGATAAATATACAATTATGTAAAAAAATTGATAAAAATAATAATCCATACTACTAATAACAATTATAATTTTAATTTTATGTTATTATTAATTTCATGAATGATAACCAATAGATCAACCGAGCCTGAACTTCACATCCGATTTCTCTGTAGCTAAATGATAACAAATAACTCAATATTAGAAATCATTAATTATAAATAATAGTTATTATATTATACTTACATCACTATCATTACCATTGTCTATATAAAAATATCAATTATACGAAAACTATTAATGAATTATAATTAGACTAGAATAACTCTTGTAATTAATTTATTATCAGACCTTTGATCTATTTTCACAAGTACTATATATGATAATTGTTTTGAAGAATTTAACAATTTCTCATAAAATAACAATAGCAGTTTCAAATTAATTAAAATAAGAATAGATAATACAAATCGTATAATTATTACAATATCATAAGACAAAGAACAACGCTACAGAGCACAATAATTGTATTTCCTAATAAACGAGGAGAAGATCAAACTTTAGCCGATAATCATAATACGGTGGTCACTGAAAAAGGAACAGGAAAAATCGATCCTAAATATGATTTCGCGCGAATAACTCACCTATTATACTAATAATTAGGTATAAATGGTTAACCTATTGCTTCAACCAGACCTAGTGACGTTTCGAAGCAAACTGATATAAGTCGAAGGTCTAGGTGCTAAAATCTAAAAAATTTCAAAGAAAATAGTTCACAAAAAAATTTTTAAAGTCAAAATTTCGAAAAAGTATTTTAATTTACAAAAAAAAATTTGAAGTTTTTTCTTTCGGATTTTTTAAACTTTCGCACTTAGACCTATGACCAATGTTCATGGTATTTCCACTTATCCAATGGAATATATGATTCAATGGTGATATTTGGTTCCCAGATAATTGATAGGCATATATACATTGTCGATAATGATAAAATAGTTTCTAGCGATGGTCATTTTAGTGGTTAATAAGATTTATTTTTTTAAAAATACTTGGTTTCTTTTTTTTAAATTTTGAATGTGAGAGAGAGAAATATCTGGTTTCCAAAAGCAAGCTTTCCCCCTATCTTTTCCAGATAATGGTCAACGTAAATCCTTACACAGAATATTCACACCGCGATATCATTTTGCTACGAAAACATTTCTGTAGTATTACCGTTTCTGAGAAAGGGAGCAGCAAGTAGTAATTTTTAAATCAGATCGATAGTCGAGTTAAATACTGAAGCGTAGCGATATTGTTTTTTTGATTCTTCGTTGGTTTAAATAGAGACTATTGGTATTGGTCCTGTAGTTACACGTTGTGTTCAAATTGTGACAACACTTCACTATAATGTAAAATTTATAGAATTTTTTTATAAAAAAATAAAGATTGGAATATAAAAGAGGTTCGAAGTTAGATATTGAGTGCTTGGTCATTTGCATCGCCCTATGAAATGATGCGAAGATCAAATGTTAAGATAAAACTCACTCTGTGCTTTATGAACTTATAGGTCTAACCGTGAGGCATTGTTTGTAAACGTCCGTTTTATCGCTTTCCACGATCACATTGTGAGTCTAAATCGTTCGGATAGGTCACTTGCGCGATATATCACATCATCTCACCGCTCCACGCCGCTCTGCACGCTCTGGCACACACTCTCTATCAGTTTCGACGCAACAGGCGACTCCGTGGAATTTTATAGAATAGCTATATAGGTAGGTGAGGCCACTCTCCGTGGAAGGGATGTCTTTACGATTTCATGTGTGTAACTTGAGCTAACTAATCGAGGATTCATGATTTTCGTTGGATAAAATACTACTACAAAAAACGGGCAGAGAGACTGTTCTTAACCTTTAGTCGCATATTATTATTTATCACCCGAGAATTCGCACTGAACAGAAATATTAATCTTTCTGGATATGGAGATACAGAAATGGACACAAAGTAATACGAAGTATAGTGAATAAACCCTTGCAAAGAATATTAGAAGCGATACCATAGACACTTGTATCATCAGAATAAATATATTCCCTGTCTTTAGATCTTCTCACAGACAACTTAGATTTTTACGAGTATCTCGAGAGATATCGCTAGTTGAGGGCTCTGCTGATTCTGATTATGATAAAATTTTATTTAATAGTATTCCGTTCCAAAAATTCTCATCATGTAGGTGAGCCTATTGAAAAGAAAGATAAAAATATACTACTTGCTCTTTTATACTCTATATACTGCGAATTCGGACGACGCGAGATAGGAATACACCGACCCTCTACAGATCGACGTGATTAATTCTAGTTTTCTGGCAAATAGCGAACCGTATAAAAAATATATACACGATCCAGGCGACGATATATCATATCTCCCTGCACACATTGAGGAGTATATCAAGATTGTAAGTTCTGTATGATAAAGTTAATACTACGGTGAATTCCGTGGCTGCTAAAACATGTCAAGGTTTTATGAGAAGCTCGTGGGTTTCTGAACTAGCTCACAAGGTGTTAAGAGAAGATGTTTCCACTGATCTTCTTTGCGCCTTTTAATTATGTCTTCGGTATGTTCGTTACAATGAATAGGTTTTTGTTCGAGTATCGCAGGACTCTTTAGAACTGACCAGAATCACAGTATATACTGAAACATTCTCTGATTATCCTCCTGGAAACCCATTGAATATGATTCACTGAGATTATCTATTCGAACGCTCAGTCTATGTAGCAGCGCTCATATCGTGCATTCATTCCCGTAATATATTAAACTTTCGCGCTCCTGCTCTACCACTATACTCCAGGTCATATGCCGCAGGGATGATTTGATTGCGGTCCGAACTATGCGAAGAGTTTATTGTGCGTTTTCCGCAGAAAGGATCGTAGAAATTATAAGGTGCGAAGGTTCTTAATCTCGCTCAGTCCTGAATCTCATCAAGAGAATAACGTAAGCAGTGTCGCGATATCTTTAACTTAACTTATACAATCCCTCTTGACTGAGCATCACATAGAAAACTCGATGAAGGAGAATACGCAGCACTTCTCGAGGCGAGCGTCATATTTTTCTCATCGCAATTCTACGTAACACTCTCAGTTCTGTGTATATTAAAACATACTAATAATAGGTAGGTCAATAAAAACTGCTATTTATTTGCAAATGAATATGCTAGCGTTTGGGTGCGCTAAATGTTTCCAATAACTTAGTCAAGGTTTTATTCACGTGTTTTCTTTTCTTATTTATTCTTCTCTCTATCCATTGTCGAGAGTTATAGTCTGTCGAATTCGGTGTGTATAAAAGTGTATAATTAAGGAAACGTTAAGTTAGTTCAATTTTATTTATTTTCACTGAAATCAATCAGTATAATAACTCACTATAATTGAATCGTTCAGCCTTTTCCTTTCCTAACACAAACACTTCTGAATTTTCTTATTTAATATTTTTCAAATTATAATTTATTTATTATTATATTATTATTATAATTATTATTAATATTATTTGTTAAAATTTTGTTTAAGTCATTTAATCTGTTTCCTCCACCTCCTACCTACTCAGTCGGTGTGGTTCAGTGTGGTGAGTGGTGTAAAGGTAAGGAAGGGACCGAGAGGGCGAGACGCAGTGGAATTGGGGGGCGCGCGCCGAGTGGTGGCGTGGCAGGCGTGGTTTGCTTCCCTCTCCTAACACCTCGTCTCCTACGCCACGCACTTCATCCTCCGACTCCATCGGCGGTGCCAACAACCCGGCGCGGTGGGTGGTGGGTAGAGGGTGTGGTGAGGTGGGCACGCGGAGAGGTGGGGGGTGGTGGTTGTATATTTTTTATTTTGGAATGGGGTGTTGAGTGGGGTTGTGTGTAAGGGACGCCGCCGGGACTGACATGAGTGGCGACTATGGTTACTCATTTCTAAACCGTAGTACGTTACGTTCTCTCTATCTATGAGGGTAATGACGATACTAAAAAACGATCGAAGCTTAAACAGCATGACAATTGACCAACGTTACCTAATGTAATAAAAATTATAATATTTATTATGAGCCTCTTTTATATATAGAGCAGAAAATAAAAATAATATCACTTGAAAGTTATTTTATTATTTTAATTTTAATTATTTAAAAACAAAAATTTATTATTTTATTTTCAATTTAAAAACGATATATTAATAATATAGATATAACTCCGTGTAATCTAGTAAAAATATGTAAGTTAGGTTGAGATGGTCTTAGGTTTTATAAAATGTGGTCTATTCTTCCTTATATGCTTTATAATAGTAAAATTAGTTTCTAGCAAATAAATATATTTATCTCAGGTTGGAAAATTTGTATATTACGGTTACCTGATTTTACTGGAATAAGATTAAGGTGGAAAATTGATTTTGATACCTTTTAGGAACTCTCAATATATATCATCTATATAAAATTTTAAAAAATAAAAACCAAAGTTATATAACTAAATAAATTAACCATTTTAACTCAACAAAATGAATCCCATCGTATGAATATCTTTTATTATATTTCGACAATGATATTATTTATAGCACTATTCAATAATCTGAGGACAATAATCACTCATTGAATCATATATATCCATTGGATTAAGATTGGAAGAATTACCTAATGAACATTGGTTCAATTATAAGGTTACTGATAAGTGCGAACAGTATTTAAAATAATCCGAAATAGATAAAACTTATCTAAAATTTTTTTATGTAAAATTATAAATTCAACAATCTTAGAATATAATCATGGTAAAATTTTTTGTGAACTTATTTTTCCTTTTGAAATTTTTTGATTTTAAGTCATCATCATATGACTCACTTCGACTTATTACATGATTTGCCTTCCGAAAACGTATCACTAGGTACTTAGTTAGAAGCAATAGTTATACCTTAAAAAGTATCAGTCGCGATCACATTAGGTCGTTTTCCCGGTTCCTTTCGAACTCACATCACGTATGATTTCAGAGATCTTACCTCTCACCGTTATTAGAAAATACAATATTGTGCCGTGCGTGTCTTTGTCTTTGTGATGATAATACGATTTGTTAAGTATATCTTTATGATAAGTCACTGTTTTTGAGTTGAATCGTAGTAATTCTTCAACACTTGTGCTGCTGTAAACTTCGGAGTCGACCCGCGCAAACGCGACGCGCGCAGTCGGGAAGTTCATAGAATAGTCGGAGAGCAGAAGCTGACGCGGTATTTCTCTAGATAGATATTAACAAGATAGTTACGGTACAGTGTTGCTGTAAATTGTACTACTGAGGAGGTAGACGATAGTCACCCAGGATGTTAGAGAAAACTATAAGCTAACTGAGATCTCAACGCTCGTAGCCCAGACTTTATAATCCTACGATTCAAGAGGGAAGGTTGAGCAATTATATATTTGAGAGATGATTGCGTGAATTGATCGTGAGGAGTCAATGAATACAGGGAGGGAAGTGGATATATTAATGAGTATTGAGCGATGTACTACGTTGATTGTATGTTTATCTACAACTGCTTCTTTAGGCCTATTACTATTAGTTTTATGAATTATTTTTCAATGATTTTTCAATAAGTTTCCAATATCTCTAGTTTTTTGCTATATTCGTTACGTTCTTCATAATACTTATTTTTTTCAATGATAGAAAATAAAATATTTTCCAGATTTCACCTTGACTCAATATAGAAGCTATGCAATAAAAGACTTCAAAATAGAATTAGAGGTTGCAATTATAATGTCAATTACAGTACGAAAGCCACGATACAGTTGAGCATAAAAACTAAGATGACAATCACTATTTTTTATTTGCTCCAAGGTACCATTTTAGCATTATTTATTTGTACTCAACAAAAAAGTGGCTAATGTAAGGCTGGCATCAATGTTCTCATAAAAATATTCACGTCGCTTCGGAAACCATTTAGGTGTCTACTCCAATTATTTGATATATTTATTTCATTTGTCCGGGTATATTGTTGCCTTAAACGGTTGATTCACATATATCTATATATACTTAGGTGAAAACCTGCGCACATCCTGTAAAAAGTACATATATTGTTTACTATGTATTAATATTACCATATCGGATTGATGGGAATCTAATCGCAACTAAATTAATCTAGGTCATAATGTTTATATCAGTAAATATAATTTATTATATTGGTAAAAGATTGACTCAATAATGGTATAGTTTTTAGTGGTCAATGATTATTCGCATTCTGGTATAGTATATTTTTATAACATTATTTTTGTTCAATATTATTGTTCTATATTTTAAACAATACGAAGAATCATAATGAATATAAATTCATAATTCATCTTTCAAAAAACGAGTAAATTTTCAAAGATTATAAATTTCATGGGCAAGCAGAATTAGTATTTCGTAATACGACGAGAACTCACCACGACTTTATTTCTAGATTTGGAGGACACCTGACAAATATCTCAAAATAAAATCACCAAGAGATAAAAACATCTTTAATTCTCGCCAATTGTTTAAAATTGCTTTATTTTCTTCAACTGATATCATTTTGTATTCATCGCTACTTTGCCGGAAAGATGTGCTTGCGAAATTCTTTATTTTGATTTCCAAGTTAGTCAAGTTTGGAAAAACCTCGACGATTTTATTACTCAAATAGCCACATTTACAATCTCCACTATATCTCTCTATACCGTCGTATGATAATTTCAATGCGTAAACATCGGGAAAATGCAAAGGAGAAAGGGTATCATCTAAATATCGGTCGCTTTGAAGGATGGCATTAAACTGACATATATTTCCTATGTTCAATTCTAAGGAACCATCTATCTTTTTAATACTCTTTCGCAATCGGCTTCTAAAGATTTCCGAATCCCAAGAATCAATTATTTTTTTTGATAGGTGCTTGGGCCATGATATACCCATATGTAAATGGCAATTTGTTCGACGACCATGGATGGGTAATGTCATAAAAGAACTCAATACTGCAGATATGCCTTCGCATGAGAGGCAAAACGGTATTTTCATCTCATTTTTCTCATAATCTTTGGTTAAAAATTCCTCAAATTTAGTTTTCAACATTCTTAGTAAACGAAAGAATATGCTTGTGGAAATTCCGTATTTTGCCGCTTCTTCATCTTCTTTTTCTTTCACCTCTGAAAAATTCATGGAATTTTCGACTGTTAGTGGATTTTCACTGATGTCGCATTCGAATATTCTTCTGTTGTCGATTTCTACCGCCACTATTAAATTGGTTAATTTTTTGTTATGACAATTATTGTCGCATTTATCAGTAGGTGAGAGTATAAGCCAATTATTGTCGTAATTGGGAAATATATCCTCTTCTGACGAAAAACAGAAAATCAATTCTAGTATTTTCACCTCGGTTTTTGCAGTCAGCAGTTGTAAACTAGCCATTTCAACAACAGTCTCTTCACGTCCATGGTTTAAGCGAACTCCAATTTTTTGTAAGTTAAATATTGATGAGATTCCCATAATTTCCTCAATGTTGTTATATTCCACAATTAATTCGTTTAACGAAGGGAGATTTTTGAAAGCGTTTCTATTGATCAAAGCATTCGCTACATCATTTGTAATATCAGCGGGGTTTCTTTCATGAGACAGTCTGATTGTATTTTTTAAATTTATCCTTTGGCGACATGTGCATATTACTTTTAGAGAAATTAAATTTGGAAACAAGATAGAAATATTTTTCATAATTTCGAGAAAGTCGTCGTGGTCGAGAAGGCTAGTTATCTTAATAATAATTTCTAATTTCAAGATACGAAATAATGAATTAGGATGTTTTTCTTTCAGTAAGTCCGTTAATTTTATGAAGGT
>JABUQX010064289.1:25000-27500 GCA_015478945.1 Trachelipus rathkii | reverse complement strand
TATATATATATATATATATATATATATCAGAGGCGACTCCTACACTCGTGCTACTCGTGCTTAGCACGAGTTATTATTATAGAAATGAACGATATTCTTCAAATTTTGCAGTTATGATAAAATTCTCTTATTTTTTTGTGAAAATAGGTCATCTGAAAGAATACATTACATTGTATAAATGAAAGATTATGTAAAATTTAAACAAAAAGTGTAAGCATCATCGCCATTGAATAACCCTATTTTTAATCAATTATAAATTGTAACGGCTCGTACCTCTCCAAAAATACAGAGAGCAAATTTCAAGACGGTATACAATACATATTCGTGAATTTAATTTTTTTACAAGTTGTTTTTTTTCCTGTCTAAGAATCTAATAAAACACTCGTTTAATTTAAGAAAAAAATTAAAATAAACATTTACTTGTTCTTAATGCACATTTCGGATAAAAATAATTCATATATTTAAATTCTAATATCTGAATTTGAAAGGAAAACTAAGATACCCATAAAACCAATTATATGCTAAAAGAGAACTGTAGGAATGGATAACTCAAATATTTTATAAATAATTATTTTGTTAATTATATATAAATAAATAAATAAATAAATGAATTAATGAACTAGATGCTGAATAATAATGTGCTTTTTCTTTTTTTAGCTGAGTTTGATAATTAATATAATTTAGCACCTTGCCTCCGTAGAAGTCCTTTAAAGAAGAAACTTTGCCTCGAAACTATGTCCTGCATTTTCGTAGCGAAAATGTTTATGATTTCCTGTTGTATAAAGGTTGTAACATTTTTTTAAAGATTTAATTGATTTATTTAATTTAATGTATGAACTAAGAAATAGGGTAAATATGTATATCGTGTTCTATTATATATTCGAAAATTAAAGGTTTATTTTTGTCCTCCTTCTCCATTTGAAAATTGCTAAGTTTACACAGAAAAGGTTATTATTAAAAGATTCAAAATTACAACTAAAATTATTAACAAAAATATAGTAAATTTAGTATAACTCTCTCTCTCTCTCTCTCTCTCTCTCTCTCTCTCTCTCTCTCTCTCTCTCTCTCTCTCTCTCTCTCTCTCTCTCTCAATATATATATATATATATATATATATATATAGGGATATATATACTATATATTTATATATATCTATATATATATATGTATAAATATCTGCTTTTCTTCTATATATATATATATATATATATATATATATATATATATATATATTAAATAAAAAAAATTTATTTAATTTTTTAAAAAATTGGATTTCTTGCCAAATTTCGAGAGGAGGCTTTGTGGAAAAATCCTCAAAATAGACAAAATAAGAATAAGGTTTCTTTTACGTTGCCATGACAACCAGTGTTTTGAAAGCATTATAATTATGCTTTCTTGGAGGCACAAATCAAAATTCCTCCAGTCAATGATCCTTATGAAAAATAATGTTTCGCAAGAGAATAAATGATCTTAATGTAAAATTAGCGTTCTTGTATAACATTTTAAACATTATTTTAATAGTAATAAATAGTAAATTGAATTATTTTATTACATTAGTTGCTTTTATTTTTTTAGAGGAGGCCCGTCCTCCTGTGCTTCCCCATAAAACCGCACACAATATATTTACATATATATATATATATATATATATATATATATATATATATATATATATATATATATATATATATATATATATATTATATATATATATATTTATATTTATATTTATATATATATATATATATATATATATATATATATATATATATATATCGATGTCGATAGATATCGGTATCGATATATAGTTAGAGAAATATACACATATATATATATATATATATATATATATATATATATATATATATATATATATATATATATATATATATATATATATATATATATATATATATATTGTTATTATATGATACTAACAATAAATTTCAGTGTTGATAAACAAGATCAAAAATTTTAAATTAAAGAAGGTAATTATTTAATAAAATCGTACTTTTTTAAGCAAATCTAAAACAAGAGAAAAAAAGTTACGGCAAAGTAGATCCATCTAGGTTAGGTATAGGTTTACTGCATCGTCGATCCATATAGGTTAGGTTTTGGCTTAGGACCCTCCTAGTTCAGGTTATGATAAGCTTTGTTAAGTATACCCAGAATCGATATATTAAAAAATCAAATATGGACAGAATTTTACCCCGAAACATTATTTTTTACCCTACCTTAAATTCTTTCACGTTTTAACACTAAAAAACATTTTCTTTCTCATGCAAAATGTACGTTATTGCTTACTTTATTATTTAATTTTTAATATTTTAAAATTTCGTATCTTTCTTATCATCATTTTAATTTATTGTTAGTATTATATACTAACAATATATGAAAAAAAAATTACATTAAACACAAATTAACTGATCTACATAACTTACAAGGTTCTAGAGAAGAACTGTTATTTGTTTAATATATATATATATATATATATATATAT
>JABUQX010064289.1:7500-15000 GCA_015478945.1 Trachelipus rathkii | reverse complement strand
CAAGACAAGATTTAAGGCTACCAATTTATTGGGTAAGTAGATGCAGTTTATCAGGCTGTTAATTTACTTTTGCTTAGATCACTTTATTTTTATAAAGTATGCCTTAATAGGCAGAGTTCCTGTTAATTATTAATTAAAATTTATAAATTTAAAGGTTCATAGCCACATTTGGCCTTTGTCACAATATGGAAAGAATCACAATTTTGAGGCAACTTTTTAATCATTTCTTGTAAGTTGTGCATCATATATATAACATCAAATATTTCCAAAAATATAGATTTAGGAAGTTGGTTTTTGAAAGTACCAACTTTTAAAAGGCTCCCATTTATTTTTTCAGCTGGGAGCTTGTTACTGCTGTGATAGAGCTGGGTTGGCTTGAGGCTGGAAGCATCTCAACATCCTTTTATTTATTTATTTATTCTCCTTGAAACTAAAAATATAATATAAAATATTCATTAATAGTCATTTAAGCAAAATTAAAAGTAAAGTTTTTCCTTTTTTTTATTGTCTTTATATTTAAATATTTTTTATGCAAAGTAATCAAGATTGTTAATTCCTGATAATTTTTTGTATATGAAAACCTCAGTGGGATTTTCAATTATTTCAATTTATTTCTTGATTTTTTTGTATATGGCATCCTCAGCGGGATTGTCTGCCTAACTTTCTTCTCAGATTAAAGCCTCCAAAGCCTGCTCCTGGTTATTTAATAGTAATATGCTGGGTTCAAGTTGTGGTCAATATTGACAGTGTAGTAGTGGTGTAGCTAAGCTATTAAATTATATTCATCAGCATTATATCAGTGCTGCTGAAATATTTATATTTATATATTAAGAATATTAATCAATTATTTGGAGTGTTTGGTAATTGTGGAGTTCAGTGACACCTTCCATTTATAGGCTTACTGACAATATTTCCAATTATAGGTAATTGTGGAGTTCAGTGACACCTTCCATAAATAGGTCTACTGTCCATATTTCCAATTATAGTTTTTTTTTATCCTGTATAAGGTTACTAACCTACTAATATCATACAATTTCCAACTACCATATATAGGGCACTACCATATATAGGGCACTAATATACTAATAAAAATTCCACCTATAAGGTTAATTCTGCCTATAGGGCTTGATATTTAATATTTGATATATTTTAATTGAGAAATTTAGTATTTTAAATTTAAAATAAATAAATTTAATTTTTTTTCATTTAAATTTAATCATTAAAATTTAATATTTGATTTTCATATTTAATATTTAAAATTTGACAAATTCATATTTTGATCATGGATTCATATGATCCAAGAGTTGAAATAAAATATATTAATGATATTACTGACAGCCCTTCTGAGGAGTTGGTTCTAGTAAAAAACCTTATTAATAGAAGAGGGGCTAAGAGATCTTCTTGCACAAAATTGATTAACAATGTTTATACCAAATTAGCAAGTCTCTCAGTAGAGGAGAAATATGCATATTCTGATACTTTAAAAGAATTAAAATTAGAGCTTAAAAATTTGAATGAATTAATATCAGAGAAATTTGTACTCTGCCCAGAATATGATTTTAGAAGACAGGAACAGATTGATATAAAAAATTCAGATTATAATGTTAATTTAGGTGTCATTATAAATAAACTTGATATTTCACATCATACACATCATAATCAAAATCAATCACCACCTACTCCAGCTAATGCTCAACATATAAAATTTCCACCTATAGACCTACCATCATTTGATAGTCAGCCAGAAAATTTAAATCAATTTATTTTTTCATTTGAGAGCATCATGAACAACCGCAGTTTTTCACAATTTGAAAAATACAGGTATTTAGTAAAGCAGGTATCTGGCCCTGCTAAGGTATATATTGAAAGTCTTAAAGTGGAGGATCAAACCTATGATGTAGCAAAAAATTTATTACTTAAGGCTTTTTCTTCCAAAATAGGGCAACAATTTTCTGTTATTGAAAAAATTGTAAAATTAAAGCTGCAGAATGTTTCTAGTATGATGGAGTGGGTTAGTGAAGTGAGAGTTTTGAAAGATCAGATGGTAATATTGGATGTGGATGGTCAGATTTTTATGCAATATTTTGTATGGCAGGGAATATCTGAGAAAATAAAAAATTCATTTATGACTGTTAATAATGATGCCAAACCAGATTTAAATTCCATATTAGATACCTCCTTTGAGGTGCTCAATAGGTTGAAAGAGTGTACAAGAGAGAATAACTCTGGTAGCTCTATGAAAAATACATCTGCTGCATCTCAGGAGAAAAAGGCTCTGAGCCTAGCAGCTGCAGTTGATTTAAAAACAAAAAATGTGTCAAGTAGACCAGCAAATTGTGTTCTGTGTCATTATTTAAAAATTGATGGGTATGATACCCATTATATAAGCAAATGTCAAAAATTTGATAGTCCTGAAAGTAGGATAAAGAAAATAAAAGAAATTGGAGGATGCATTTTGTGCAGTTACCTAAATCATGATCAGTCTCAATGCAGGTATAGGTTCAAAAACCCTTGTTATAAATGTAATGGTAGTAATCATTTTTCATTCCTTTGTAATAAGAATAAAAATAAAATTGGTAACACAGTGCAAAATAAAAAGAATTCAACTGCATCCCATAATGCAACTACCAGTAATGTAGTTGGCTTAGAAATTTCACCATGCTCAAATGATGAGTATTGTGATTTGGAAATTAACTCCCTTAATACAAGCCTCATTAGTAATTTTATTTTGCCAACTTTTACAGCTAAAACTTATTTGGCTGAAGGTGAAACTGCACATTCTAGAGTACTTTATGATTCAGCTTCAGAGTATTGTTTTGTGTCCTTGTCCTTAGCAAATAAATTAAAATATAAAATTATAAATGCTGATATAAAAATAAATGTCAAAGGATTTAATGAGGCTAAAAGCTACAAGACCAATATCATAGAATTTAACATCACTCTGGGTAAAAAAGAAGTAAAAATAGTAGCTGCAGTTATTCCAGAAATTAGGCCTAAAATTAAACTTAAAAATTCAGAAAATATTAGTGAATCCTTTAAGAAAGCCAATATAGAATTAGCTGATAAATTTTTGAATGATGAGGTGGGAAATATTGATATCATTTTAGGAGTAAATGCAATACACATTATCCCAGTGCATGCTGGCACTATAGGTACAAAAAATGAAAAATTCTTGTTTTTCTACACCTGTATAGGCATTATGCTTACTGGTGATGAGTCTGTCATTTTGAAAAATTTAAATAACCTTAATGTTGTTAAGAAATTTGTGGACAAAACTAATGACTACTGTAATGCCATCCCTAACCTTATAAAAAAGAAAACTCCAAAAAGTAGTAATAATAATAATAAAAAAGGTGAAGCTCATGGTAGTCCTCATAATAATAATAATAATAATAATGCATTAGAGAATGGTAATGATTTCTGACTACAAGAATCTTCTATCTCTTGTAGTTACATTGCCTGTAATTTGCCTGATGATTTTAACTTTTCTAAAGCTAATAATGAGCAACTTAATATGTCACTTAAAAAATTAATGAATTATGATGATTATTATGAGCCATCCTTTTCTGATGAAGATGAACAACTGGTTAGGTATATTATTAGTAATGCAAAGTGTCATGATGATGGCAGACTGATACTTCCATGTTTATGGGATAATAGAGTAATAAATTTGTTACCAAATAATTATAAATTAGCCTCCAATATTTTAAAATCTACTTTAAAAAAGATTCAGAAAAATCCTGGTAAATTTGAACAGTATAATAGCATTTTTATGGAGCAATTAGAATCAGGTATAATTGAAAAGGTTTCTATTAATAAATTAAAAAATAATAAAGAAGTTTCTTTCATGGGCCATATGGGTGTTTACAGAGAAAATGTTCAAACCACCAAATGCAGAGTAGTATTTTTAAGTAATTTATGTGAAAAAACAAATGACACTGCTCTTTCTCATAACCAAGTTTCCCTACCTGGTCCCAATCTTAACAATAAATTAGAGATAGCTTTGACACTTTTAAGGTTCAATAGGTTTTTATTGGTCTATGACATTGTCAAGGCTTTCCATCAAATTTGGTTACCATATATTGATAGTTTAAAATTACATTTTCTTTGGGTTAAGGGTATAAATGATTTTTCTGAGGTGGCCTACAAAATGAACAGATTGCCCTTTGGTATGAGGTTCTCACCAAGCTTGCTTATGGTTGCCTTATATATTATATTAATTTTACATTGTAATATTCATGACCCATTTGAAAGTAAATTAAGAAATATGCTTTATAATTTGTCTTATATGGATAATCTTGCATTTTCATCTAATTTTGAATCTGATATTAAATTGTCATTTCACAAGTCAATTAATATTTTTAGTCAATATGGCTTTAAGTTGCAGCAATTTGGTTCAAATTTGATGGAATTGGAATCTGAATTTTGTGAGGATTCTGAAGAACCCTTACAAACCAAATTATTAGGTATTTTGTGGTCTAAGGACCAAGATCTTTTCACAAATAAACCTGTAAAATTAAATTTAGAGGCTAATACTTTAAGAACAATACTTTCATCTGTGAATAGTTGCTTTGATCCACTTGCATTGACCTTACCTTGTAGAAATAGGGCAAAACTGTTTCTGCATGAGTTGCAGATGGATAGTAGCATCACTTGGGATGACCCTTTAAGTGATGACAGATTGAGAGAGTGGAAAAAGATTTGTAAATTATATAATGCTGGTGTTGAGCCTGCAATTCCCAGGTATATTGGGAATTACACTGGTAATTATGATTTAATGGTCTTTACAGATGCCAGCAAGGATTTATATGGGTCTGTGATTTATTTAAAAAATCTTGAAACACATTCCCTTCATTATCTCACTGCCAAAAACAAAAGTAGTGGTAACAAAGGGGGTTTGTAGAACCATCCCTGTGTTAGAGCTATTTGCAGTGGCCCATGGAGTGGTTTGTGTGATAGATTTATATTCTCAATTAACAAAGGCATTTTGTCCCATAAATATTAAAAATTTACATATTTTCACTGACTCCATGATTTCCTTAAGCTGGCTGGCAGCTAAAGTTAACAAGACCAGCAAGATAGAGAAAAAGGGTACCATAATTAATAATAAATTAAATAATATTATGAGGCTATGTGAAAGTCATAATGTTATTTTTCATCATATTAAGGGTCCAAATAACCCTGCAGACATGGTTACTAGATGTGTCTCTCACAAAGTGTTACAGAAAACAAATTATTTTAAAGGTCCAACTGAAGATGAATGTGTTGACACTTTCTCATTTGAAGTCCCCTTCAATATTCATTTTAACTTTCAGATTAATAGTATTTCCTCTTCCTCTTATCAGTGGGAACCAGTAATAGCATTAAATAAGTTTTCTTCTATTGGGAAATTTTGCAGGGTGACTCACTATATTAGGAAGTATATATTTACACTAAAATTTAGAGTAAAGTCAAAAAACCCTTCTCTCTTCCCTTCTATGAATATGAGTTGTAATTATAAGGATAGTTGTTCTTTGGTTTATAAAGGAGCCCAAAAAACTAACTTTTCAGATACATATGATTATTTATTGAATCCTCTTGCTGTAAAATCAACTAATTTAGCTAATCAATTAAATTTGTTTTTAGATTCTGATGGCTTAATTAGAGTTAAATCTAAATTTGGTAAATTAAAAAGTAATTATAATGAAAAATTTCCTATATTATTGTCCAAAGATTGTCCCTTTACAAACACTCTCATTTTTGAAACTCATATTAAAGCCAAGCATGCAGGAGTCTATAAATTGCTTGCACTTCTTAAAAAGGAGTTTTACATACCATCTGCATATGTCACTGTAAAGAAATGTATTAAAACTTGCCTTGTTTGCAAAAAACTATATGGTAGGACAATAAAAATAAATCAGAATGACTATACAGAATTTAGAATATCTCCTAAGGAGATTCCCTTTAGGGAGATTGCCTTAGACCATATTGGTCCATTTACTATAAAAAGTAATGATATTAATGTTAAGGTGTACATACTTATTATAACTTGCATGTGGAGTAGGGCTGTAAATTTGTTGTTATGTAAGCATATTGATTCAGAATCCTTCATTAATGCCTTTCAAATGCATGTCTATGAGTATGGATACCTAAAAAGATATTAAGTGATGCTGGCTCACCAATAGTTTCATCCTTCAAAGTAATTAAATCATTTTTGAATGATGTAGAGGTAAAGAATTTTTTGAAGGAAAAAGATATTGAAAGTTTGGACTTTTCCACCTATCCACCCCATTCCAGCTTTTTAGGTTCAGTTGTAGAATCTCTTGTAAAACAAGTTAAAAATATGGTGTATAGCAGTATTTCTAAAAATATATTAAAGTATGAGCAATTTCACTTGTTAATGAAAGAAGTGCAAATGTTAATAAATAAAAGGCCTTTAGCTTTTAAACCACTTCTAAATGATCAAAGCATTGATCCTTCAATACCCTTTGTAATCACTCCTGAAATATTAATTAAAGGGTATGAACCTCCTAATGTGGTAATTGCTCCCCATTTGCATACCTCTGAAGCTGATGAGGAAGAGGATCCAGATTGGATCCCAAATAATGAAAAGCAGGATGAAATAAAACTGTGTAAAATGTATAAAAAGTTTCAGAAGGTGAAAAATAAATTACATGCTCTGTATCATACTGAATTTTTAACTAATCTCAGAGAATTAGGTACTAACAAACCAGACAGGTATAGAGCCAAAATGCATATTAAATTAGAGGTTAATGACATTGTTGCCATCAAGCAACAATATACCAAACCATATTTTTTTCCAATGGGGATAGTAACTGACACAAGGGAAAACACTCTTGGAGAGGTAGTAGAGGTATCTGTTAAGAAAGGGAATGGGGAAATTATTAAAAGACATGTAACTAATTTGATTCTCATCAAAAAGGCTAAATTGAAAGAATTAAGTTTTCAATTATTTTATTTAAAAAAAAAAAAAATAAATAAATAAATAAATAAATAAATTTCAATTTCATTTAATTTAAAGGCTATCAGACTGCTGGCTGATAAAATAAATGAAGCTTGTAGAATAGTTTGTTTTTTTAAAAAAAAAAAAAAAAAAAAAAAAAAAGATTAATTAAAAATTTTTTTTTTTCATTTTTTTATTTTTTGAGATGGTCTTAAATTTTCAAATTCATATTTTTCTTTTGATAATTTAACGCCCCCTCCCAATGTATAAAAATTACATTTGTATATAATTTTTAATCTAAACAAATGATTAATGACTTGCAATTATCATTGTGGTTCTTTTTATAAATTGTTCATTTGTTTTTATATTTCAATTTATTTCTTGATTTTTATATATATATATATATAATATATTATTATAATATATATATTATAGATAGATATAACTAATATATATATATTATATTATATATAGTATATATATATATTATATATAATATATATATAAATATATAAGGTGATGTTTTACACTGGTTTTTAAAATGATACAAGTTTGCC
>JABUQX010064289.1:0-5000 GCA_015478945.1 Trachelipus rathkii | reverse complement strand
TATATAATATTTTTAATATATATAAAAAAAAAAAATATCACATAATATATAATTATATATATATATATATATATATATATATATATATAATATATATATATATATATATATATATATATATATATATATATATATATATATATATATATATATATATTATAATAATATATATATTATATTATTATATATATAATATATATAATATATATATATTACTCAGATAAGTCACCATACTCACGGTAGAAGCCCCAGCTAGGAGGGAGACTCAATTAACTTCCGAGTAGAATAGCTCACATTTTCATCACCACGACCAGTTGCGAAAATGGAACCTTACTTAAATATTTTTAATTTTTTACAATTTTAAAACTTTATTTATAAATTTTAAAAGTTAAAAAAATTTTAGTTAAAGTGAAGAAAAAATATTGAAATTAATTAAAGTTGCTTATGAAAAGAAAGAAAATTATTATAGTTGCAATTTAAAACAAAATTTATTAATAATATAACAATGTTGACAGTATTAAAGGATAATATGATAAGAAAAGCATAAAAAGTTAACGTTACAAAGAATAGTATTATTTTTTCGAGGGGAAATTTCGTGTAAATATGTAAGATAAAGAAAAAAAATATATAACATGAAGGCGAAAAAGTATCATACATAATATGTGTGTAGCATTTGTTGCAATTAACATAATGTGAAACATGCAACGCGAGTACAATCTAGACGAGGCACACCTCCACCAGTCATAATTTGAACTAATACAATTTAATTACTACACAAAGCAGATCAATATTGTGAGTTAATTAATAACTAACTATATCGTATGCAAAATCTTATTCAGTGTTTACGATTTCTATTCCATCTATTTCATAATGAGAATTTATATATGATTTGAAAATATAATAATAGATTGATAGCGACAAAATACTAGCAGTGAAAATGCTTAACAAATAAAAAGACCATCATCGAATCTTTGGTACTACTCGGAGATAATCCTGATATTATCAGATCTCATAAGATAGGTATAAATCAATATTAAATGAATAGATTCGTTTATATAACAAATCCACGTATTTAATGAAGAATTTATATATAGTTTTGATAACATTATTATCACATGTATTATATTAAAAGTATTGATAAGTTAATAACTCTACTCGTTAGCTAGAATACATTGTGTAAATGATTAATTATACCTCTAGATTTAGTGCTTAACATCTTTTCAATCGTAGTTCTTTACTGGTAGATAAGATAGGATCAGTAATCATTTTTTATTTTTCTAAAGCTCTTTGAGTAAAGAATAATCAACATAATGCTAACCTAAGTCAATAAAAATAACAATCGATATGTTATAGGATATAGAAAAAGCTACTAGACACCTTGGGTATAGAAGTTATCCAAGTAGTTGGTGAATCTTTAGATCTTGCTAACTCGTATGTCGATTGGAATATATCGTAATATCGTAAAGTTTGGAAGCATTTAGCCCTCAAGTAGTTTAAGATAGGTTGAGAGTCTTTGCGATGTTAACCGAATATGATAGATTATATCATTTGCTGATGTGCAAGTTCATTTATCATACAGTAGAGATTTAGAGTATTGAGAATGTAATTTTTATATGGGTATAAGTTCTATGTTGATTTTTACCAGAGATATTAAGATACACCGATCACTCACAAGAGGAGGCATTGCGAAGAGCGCTCTAATCCAATAGTGAGTGATGGAACTCTATGTACTCTAGCAATGTAACTAGTCTCACTCGATCAGGAGAGCAGTAAAGCTCATATTGACCAAGGGAGGAGAAATAGAGCTCAATTGTCCCACCACGACCAGTGCGAGTGTGGAACCCTCGCTAGTGTGTATAAGAGACGATGCTCTACAACTGAAGACATATCTCGTGTGGCGACATCATTTTTATATAGAATAGAAAGTTAAATATTTATATAAAAAGAAGAAATAAAGAAGAATATAAATACTATAGAATACTTTATAGCATAGACATATATCATCTACATACTATAAATCAATAATTACAATGTTAAAAATTTTTAATAATATATAATATAACATTATAAATAATATATGTTTATTTCATTTGTAATCTCATATAGGTATCATATTAGGTGAGAGTACATAGCAATCAATATAATAATATATATAATAATATATATAATAATATCTCATAATAAAAGATTATATAGTATTTTTATGTGTATATATAATTCTAGTATCAATATATATATTATATAATATTACTATATTTATAGTTAGTACCTAATTTATTATCGAGTACAAAGTACAATTAAAATTAACTATAATATAAATCAACTATCACATTAAACATATAAGTATACAATATATATACATATCTTAAATAATAATATATACAAACGCTAGAAACATATACATACGACAACAAATAATAATATATACAATTAATAATACTCTCAACTATTGACTCATGAATAATACCGTGAATAACTATCACTCATCGTTACGATCATTATCTTAACCACCACATGTCACTACTCACTGCTAATCATGTTGTTTTAACGGTATTAATATTTGTTTTGATCCTACACAGTATTTCCTATCAAAGAATTATATCTCAAAATAATTTATCATACTCTCTACTACTTATACATATATATGGTCATTGAACTCAATGAGTGTGTGGTAGTAACTCTTTCTATCACTAATTTTATCACTATTATACCGCACAATGCACTGTGATACGTATGTTATATATTCTTGTTAAATTACTAGATATAAGTTGACTATTAATTAATCACAGTTGTAGTTTAGTTTTCACTAGTTCTATCACATATTAAAAAGTCATCATATAACTTATTTATTATTATCGTATACGACAATATAATAAACTGAACTTGTTACTGTAGTTGACTAAGTTTAGAGTATCTTAAATATTTTAGATAAAAATAAATAACCACACATTATCGAGGAAAGATACAAGTCGACTGAGAAGGGTTTCAGCCACCTTGACTACCAGATGGAGACCGAGAAATTGGTAGAGTTTACTTCAGGTATCCTTCGACGATGCCTAGATCTTGGTAAACTGCTGGGAGCCTCCACCCGGTTCGGTGCATTTGAGCGGATTATTTTACACATTTTCTTGTAATAAATTGTGATTATTGTATAATTATCCAAAATTAGCGCAAAAGAATGATTCAAAAGATTTTGGTGCTGCTCCTCGATACCAGGATTACAAGATGAAAATATGAATTAAATGTTTAATAGTTTTGAGCATTTTTAAATCCCAAAATCGGTAAAGTTTCTTTTATGCCGTGAGAGATTTCTAGCCAGAGAATGGAGTTGTAGATCAAATGCTGTCCTTCTCGCTCTCATTCTCTTAAAATTATCCAATTAAAAATCGTCAGGTTTAGATTCAAAGGATTGACTTCATCTCTTCAACAATCGCCTGTGCTGGACGATATCCTTCTTCTTTCCAATCTCTCTCTCTTCTGATCCCTCTATATTCGCCTGCCCTCTGTTTCCACTGAGTGCCACACTGCGTCGATGTCGAATCATATTAAGTAGGTCATGATAAAATTTTGTGTAGGTTTGTGTATATTAATAGTTTAAATTATAAATGAAAGCAGATGATATAAATTGTGTTTATTTTATGGTATAAATTATTTATGTAAATTATGCTAATAATAGTCCAAAACTTTTTTCAGTTTGCCTCATTGTACAAGAACTATTTATTTGATGTATGTTTATCAAAAGGCAAACTGGTATATAATAAAAAGAATGAAACTCAAAATATCATGAAAGTAGTAAATCAATAGATCGCCTGAAATGAGGAGTGCGAGCGAGGGTGGTTCGTTGCATTTACTGCTTTAGCTGCTTTAGGATTCAAATTAAAGCCAAAATTTTTTAATATTAAAATTTTATATATATATATATTATATATATATATATATATATATATATAGTAAATATAATAAATATATATATATATATATATATATATATATATAATATATATATAAATATATATTTATATTTAATGATTTGGATAAAAACTTAAAATGAAAGCAAATTATTAAAAAAAAATAATAAATAATTAAAATTTTAAAAACTTTAATAAAATTTTAGTTAATGTTAAAAGAAGAAAATATTATGAATGAAATTTTTATTACTTTGTAAAGTTTTTTATTTTAAATAAAAAATTAAAAAAAAAAAATTTCAGATGATGTTAAAAAAAATATATTAAAATTATTAAAGATTCGATTTAAAACGAAAATATATTAAATATAAATGATAGTTTAAAGAAAATATATAAGATACAAAAGTTAACGTTTTTAAAGAAAAAACGATTTGAATATCAATAATTCAAGTATAAAAGGTTTCGTTAATTTCAAAGTTAAGTTAATTGTGACAATACCATATTATAAAAGATTATGATCTATTCATCGTTTACTGGTTAAAGAAAATTCTCTTTGACATCTTTCTCAATTCTTTTTTACAAAGAAAATTTGGAATTTTAATATTAAATGTAAAATATAAATGTTCACGCCTAAAAAAAAGTATTGCTTAATTTACGTTTTACTAAGAGAAACGAGTGTGAATATTTAAAATAGTGAAAAAGAAATTAATATAAAATTATAGCTTAAAGAAAATAAATTATAAAACATTAAAAAGTTAACAATCAGTGCATAAAAAAAGGGATTTACAAATAGTATGCCATCATGTCCATCATATTAGAACAGAATCAGATGTCTTAACACGTAAGAGAATAATGTCATGAGTGATAACACTAGTAAGAATGCATAGATATAATGTGATAGTGCTTTGGATTAATAAGGAAAAAAGGTTCCCGCCGTAGTGATAAGATAGGATTAGATTGATGATTATGCTATGATTAGGTTAGACTAAGTTAAGAAAGAGAAAAAGGCAGTGAAAAGAGAAATAGAGAAATAAAGCTAGTAAAGAAAGACGTAAGAGATATCTTATAAGATTGTTCACGAGAAAAGAATTTAAA
>JABUQX010064288.1:10000-12859 GCA_015478945.1 Trachelipus rathkii | reverse complement strand
ATTATTATTATTATTATTATTATTATTATTATTATTATTATTATTATTATATTATTATTATTATATTATTATTATTATTATTATTATTATTATTATTATTATTATTATATATATATATATATATTATTATTATTATTATATTATATATTATATTATATTATATATACATATTATTATTATTATTAAATATTTATATATTATTATTATATATATTTATATATATATATATTATTATTATATTATTATTATTATATATTATATTATATTATTATTATTATATATTATTATTATTATTATTATTATTATTATTATAAACATATATATATTATATTATATATATATATTATATATATTATTATATATATTATTATTATTATTATTATATTATTATTATTACATATTATATTATTATTATTATTATTATTATTATATATATATATTATTATTATATTATTATTATTATATTATATTATTATTATTTATATATTATTATATTATTATATTATATTATTATTATATATATTATTATTATTATATATATATATATATATATATATATATATATATATATCTGCATGACTTCAGTTGACAAACAGCAACCCCTCTCTCCATGCTAGTGGCATTATAGGAACGTTGAAGATATTATATATATATATATATATATATATATATATATATATATATATATATATATATATATATATATATATATATATATATATATATATATATATATATATATATATATATATATTAGCCTAATACATAGAAGGGCAATAATTTCTAAGAACGCAAATAAATTTTACACTTTGAAATTTGAGTAAAATAATATAAAGTATAACCTAAATTTACATTATTCACTTCTACTGATCAACAATAACAACATAAAGATAACTAATTAGGAATTTCGTAAAATAAGGTAGAAGCGTAGGACTGAACATCCACCAAAAATTACAACTATAAAACTGGTAAACTGGACACTGAGTAGTCTGAGCCTACGCCGAAACTCTGACGTCATATCCCGTCCACTGTTGCCAGATCTAAAGGATGAAAAGAGAGTTGTCTGATCCGGGCGTGTGCTGGCGCTTGGCAATTATGCTACCCTGACAATAAAATTGGTACTGTAGAGTGTGGGTTTTGAACTTATCATTGAAATTTTATGAATATAATGTGAAATATTTTATCCAAATTACAAAACCCTTCTCCATAAACCAATCGGGATATCCGAACCAGAATACCGGGATTTTCGGGATTACGGTTTTACGTGCTTAAAATTTTCACATTGGGGTCAGGAATTACATAGTAGGATCCCACACGATCGGAATCCGGATGGTGAATCCAGACGAATCACTTATATATATATATATATATATATATATATATATATATATATATATATATATATATATATATATATATATATATATATATATATATATATATATATATATATATATATATATATATATATATATATATATATATATATATATATATATATTAGGGATGGGCCGGATAGTGAATTAGCCGGATAGCCGGATACCGGATATCCGGCTGGAAGTTAAAACCGGATACCGGATATCCGGCCGGATATCCGGTCGGATATCCGGCAGTCTGTTATATATATACCGGTATATGGTAAAGGTATAGCACAGGACTCCACATATTTTCTGAAAAAATTCTAAGTCCAAAATCAATATATCGATATGTATATATAGGTCTATATATTACTATTATATTACGTATATTATATTATATATTATTATTATTATATATTATATATTATAATTAATATTATATATACATATCGATATATTGATTTTGGACTTAGAATTTTTTCAGAAAATATGTGGAGTCCTGTGCTATACCTTTACCCCGGTATATATATATATATATATATATATATATATATATATATATATATATATATATATATATATATATATATATATATATATATATATATATATATATACAGGGTGTTTCACGAGTTATGTTACAGCGGTGTATCACCGTACGGGATGTTTAAGTATGAAAATGTGTAGGAATATAAGTTTGATTATTTAATTCATTAAGGAGGATGGGATATGTTACGTTGGTGTCTGCGCACGCGCAATACGAAAACCGCGCACAAACATGCGAATGTCGAATGGGATGATATATTTTTTATGGCTTCTGTGAAATGCACATAAAAAATGAGGTGGGCTCTTCCTCTCGACATTTTTTGATACGGTTCTTCGTTTCCACGCAATGTACCCATAACGCGTCAATGTTACCAACAATAGTTTTAAACGTGAATGTGAAAAGGTTGAAGAAAACAATGGTATTCAAGACAGCTCATAATATCGATACATGTAATGTAATAACGTTGTTAATAGTATCATAACAAATTTACACCTATGAATCTTATCCACAGCATGCAAGAAGGGAGAAGAACGTCAGGTCGTTTCAACTTGTACATACAGTATTTACAAATGTTGTTCGAAGACGCCTCCATCCACGCGAATACATGCCTCAGCCCTCTGGCGCCAGGTTTTATTACATGCCAATGACAGTGACGCCGGGTTGATTCCCCTACATGCGTTGGTTATTCGACGGCGAAGATCATCGGGCGAGGTTACTGGGTCATTAAACCCAGCGTACATGGTATGTTTGAGATACCCCCACAGAAAGTAGTTCAGTGGTGTTAAGTCGGGTGAACGCGCAGGCCATGGAAATGGACCAGATCTTCCGATCCATCTTCCTGGAAAGGTTCTGTCGAGGTAGGTCGTCACTATAGCTGCATTATGTGCTGGGCACCCATCATGTTAGTAATATATTCTTCGTTGTGTTCTTAAAGGTATATCACTCAGGAGGTCA
>JABUQX010064288.1:0-5000 GCA_015478945.1 Trachelipus rathkii | reverse complement strand
AATTTGTAGGATTGCTGATCAATAAAGTTGCTTGAAGATGGCTCTATTAGCTGAAAATTCCTTTTTTGTTTCTTCTGGTTGAATTTTAGCTTGCATAGAGTTTCTTTGTTGTCCTCAGGTTTCTTCTATAGCTTCTTTATTCATATACTAGATGATTGTTGAAGAATTCAATTGCTAAAAATTCCACCTTAATAGTTTCTTCTTTGTGAAATTAATAAGTCCTTGAACTGAATAGATGTTACTAAGTGTTTCTTCATATGTCTTCCTAGTGTTGATTGAAGTTCAAATTCTGTACTTTTCCTTTATTTTCTCAATTTACTTTGGCAAAGTTGGCAGTTTTGTTGCTTCAATAGCCTGTTTGAGTTTCTGCAATAGCTTATATTTGCTTGCAGTATCTTCTAATTATCAGGTTTTTCTTATGTATTGGGCTTTCTTTAGCTTTTATTCTATTTGCAAGCCCTTAATCTTGCCCCACCTTGTATTCTGCATTTGTCATCAATTTTTTCTGTGTTGCAATCAATTTTTGCTTTTCTACCTTTCTAATATTTTGGTCATTTTTTGTAACCATAGTTGATGCTCACATAGTACACATTAGTAATGAATTTTCTGTATTCCTTATATTAATTTTTTTTGTTTCCTTTTTTCTTATATTTTAATGGAAAATATATAACATATTCCCCCTTTTTGCTAAGAATATTAAGTTTTCTTGTTATTCTTAGCTTCCTTAAGTTTATAATTCTGTTGTCTTCTTGTTATAATCCTGCACTTTCTCTCAGCAAGATCAATTTTGTTATTGGTCTTTTCAAAATTGTTGTATTTAAAGTATTCTTGTCTTTATTTATTTTCACATCTACTATTCTCACTCTGTTTGAGTCATCTTTGTAAACTTTTACTATTTTTCCTAAATTCCACATATTTCTTGGTTTGAAGTCATCTATTAAAAGAACCAAATCTCCTTCTTTGTGTGATTCTTTTTCTGCTAACCATTTACTTCTTTTTTGCAATAAAGGAACATATTCTTTGATCCATCTTTTCCAAAATAAATCAGCAAGATACTGAACTTGTTTCCATCTTTTATATAAGTAGCAATCTTTGTCCTGAAATAATCCTGGAGGAAAAGTTATATTGCCTTTAAGAGTTAGTAGATGATTTGGTGTCAAAGCTTCTAAGTTTTCTAAATCATTTGAAAATTCTGTTATTGGTCTGTTATTGTTTAATAATTCACGTTTCTCAATCTTTTCTGCAAAAGTTATCAGCTGTCAACCTTATTGGCTGTTCTAAGAGTGAAGATTGTAATATATTTCTCACAGTTCTAATATGTCTCTCAAAATGACCTCCTTTATGAGAACTATGAGGTGGTTGGAATATCCACTGTATTTCTTTTTGCTCAAAAAATTTATTTACTTGCCTGTTATTCCAATTTTAACTTGTCCTTTTAATCTTTGTTAGCGTTTCACAAAGTTCAATTCCATTATGTCTGATCGGATTAACTTTCACATTGCCTGCTGCGGCTGATAAATCTTCTGTAGAGCATTGATAGAAAGCAATCAGTATCTAATGAACTATACATCTGCTAGAATGTATTGCTCTGCTACGTTAAAATGAAAATTCAATCCATATCTTTTTCTCTTACTTTTCCCCCTTTCCCGTTACTACCAAAGAAAAAGGGCCAAAGCATCTATACAATACTTGTAAATGGTGATACATCACATTTATCTATATTTCGCAATCTCCCAATTCACTTGCTGGAGTTGGCCTTGTATGAGCTTTTCTGCATATAATGCATCTTTTAGTAGAATCCTCATTCACTCACTGTGCTTATACTATGATTATAAACACTTATCTAAAGCGATTTAAAACTGTATATGATCTTCCAATAAAGTCCATAACTTCTATGGTAATGTTCTCATTATAGCATTGTAAACATGACTATATATATGAGAGAGATAAATGGATGTTAATATAGAAAAATCCATTACTGATACATCAGATTTTTATTCCTCCCACCTACTCTTAATATTCCATTATCATCTATAAATGGTAGGAATTTTGCCAATATGTGCCTTTTTGGCAAAGCTTCTTTCTTTTTTATTTTGTATTGTATATCATGAAATTCTTTATTTTGTACATATTTGTAAATAGCCTTTTCTGCATCTTTAAATTCTGTGATTGTCATAGCACCTTTATTCCAGGTTTTTTTATGCAAATTTTCTTTAACTCTTAAAATCCATGCTACTTTTGTTTTTAATTTCATCCAATCTGACACAGAATTTATGAGCTTGTCTGTTGAACTTTCTTGTAGTTGTATGGTCATCACTGGTTTACTTTTTATAATTTCATCATTTTCATCATCTAATTTATTTTCTTTATTTTGCTCAGGCCATTGAGCTTTGTCTTTGTACAAAAATTCTGGACCAGTGCTCCATAGTTTATTGTTCAAAAACTCATTAACAGATATCCCTTTACTTGCTATATCTGCAATATTTAGCTTGCCTGGTACATAATTCCATTGGCTTATATCTGATTGTGATCTGATATAGTTAACTCTATTGTGTACAAATCTTTTAAACCTTTTTGATTCATTTTTGATATATTGTAAAACAATTTCACTATCTATCCAAAAATACTCTTTGTTTATTTTCATATCTAATTCATTTTTTAAAATTTGATGTATGTTGACAGCTAATTTGGCTGCACTCAATTCTATTCTTGGTATAGTTAACATCAAATTTTTATTTAATGGTATCAATCTTGTTTTAGATAACACCAATGAACAATATATTTCATTATTCTCTCCAATGAACCTTATATATGCTACTGCAGCATATGCAATTTGTGAACCATCTGAAAAATAATGTAATTCTACCCTTTTATACTTTAAACAATTTGGATTGTATGGCCTAGGAACTTGAAAATCATCTAGCTTATTAACATCACTTAGCCATTTTATGTAACTTTTTTTTATATCTAATGGAATTTCATCATCCCAGTTAACTTTTCTATCGCATAAATTTTGAAATATTTTTTTGGCTACTAGTAGTACTGGACTAATAAAACCTAGTGGATCATATATGGAAAAAATGCAACTGAGTATACTTCTTTTTGTCAATTCTTTATTTTGTATATCAACTCTAGCTTTCATTAAATCTATTTCTGGGTCCCAACTTAGGCCTAATACTTTTTGTGAAGGTAATTTATCTAAGGATAAGTTTGTTTCTTTAAAATCTTTACTTAAGTCTTGTTTATCAATATTTTCTAAAAATTTCTTTGAATTACTAGCTACTTGATGCAGATTAAAACCACTAATTTTTAAAATTTCTTTAACTTCTTTATAAACTGCTACAGCCTCATTTTCTGATTTCACAGACTTTAAACAATCATCAACATAGAAATTTCTAAGTATGGTATCTTTGGCTAAATTACTGAATTTTTCTGCTTCAATTACATGTGTAGTTTGCTTCAAAACATAATTTGCAATTGAAGGTGAGCTCACACTACCAAATATATGAACTTTAACCCTGTATTCTTCTGGAGTTTTATCTAAATTACTATTTGGGAACCATAAGAAGCGCTGATAATCTTTATCTTTGTCAAGTACCTGTATTTGATAAAACATCTTCTCTATATCTGCTATGAAAGCATATTTCTCTTTTCTGAACCTTAAAAGGATGCCTTGTAGATTGGAAATATAGTCAGGGCCTGTGAGTAAACTATTATTTAAAGAAATACCATTGTATGGTAAAGCTGCATTGAATACTACTCTCATTTTTTTCTTTTGTGGATGATTTACACTATGGTGTGTTAAATAGAATCTGTCATTGTTTAATAATTCATGTTTCTCAACTTTTTCTGCAAAATTAAGTTTTAACATTTCATCTATGTTATCACAATATTGTACAAAATATTCTTTATCCTTCAAAAATTTATTTTTTAATGAATACAATTTTGCTAAAGCTTGATTTTTGTTATTAGGAAAATGCTGAATTTCTTTTTTAAATGGTAAACCAACTTGAAATTTACCTGTAATTGTTCTTTGTAATGTATTTTCAACCTTATTTTTCCACCTTTGATCTTCAACACTGTCACAGACTTGTTCAGGATTCTTTTCAGAAAACTCTCTTAAGCAATATTTTTCAAATAAGTTATCATTTTCTTCTTGTATTTGTGTTTTATGACATCTTAAACTCATGAATGCTGGTATACCATCTGGTGTCGAACCTTGTAAAGCCCATCCAAATGAATACTTAACTGCAAAGGGATAGTTATAATGGCCTTCCACTACTTCAATGGGTTTTAACAATTTACTTTGATTCATTCCTATTAATAATCCAATTTTTGATTCTATGAAGTTGAAGGGCACATGATTTAAGTATTCTAATCCATTTATATCTTTGATAGATGGACTCTCTTCCATTTTAAAGGGCCATTTTTCTTTACAATATATATTATTTATGGTTTCAGATTTCCTCATCTCAATATCATAAATTTCTAGATTATTTAAAATGTATGTTTTTATCTTATGTTGCCCATACATAGTAGTTATATCTATATCTTTCTGAGGTTTCATATATGACATACCTAGTTCTGCAGCTAAATTTAAGTCCATAAAACATGCTGAAGAATATGTATCTAGACCCATGTATGTCTTAATCACTTTATCTTTACCTTTAAGCTTTATTTTAACTGGTACTGCAGGGTAAAATAGCTTTTTATTACTTACTTTTGTCTGAAAGGTTTTTGCTTCATTACTTCCTGATTCTTTTGACTCTACTTTGTTATCTTTATCTTCTAATTCTAAATTCACAGTGAGTGCTGCTGGTGAGATATTTGAGCCATCTTGCTCTTTCTTTGTTAAACTGGTACTATCTTTTTCTCTATGCAGAAATGTTAAATGTTGCTTATTACATTTTTCACATTTTTCTGGTCTTTTACAATTACTACTAAAGTGATTTGATCTGAGACACTTAAAGCATAATTTATTGTCTTTAATAAACTTTGTT
>JABUQX010064287.1:22500-30455 GCA_015478945.1 Trachelipus rathkii | reverse complement strand
TAATACTTTATATAATAATAATAATTGAAACCTTGATTTATATTTATATATATCTATATATATATATATATACTATATTATACTATTATATATACTATATTATATATATACCTATATATAATAATATCTCTTATAGAATATATATATAGAATATATATAATATATATATATATAATATACTCTGATGATATATATACACTATAGTGCCAGCATTAATATACTCTCTATTATAGGCCAGCATCCCGAAGAGGCCAGGCATGTACTAGAAAAACTATAAATCTACAGGATAAAAATAAATACATTTTTTGATTTCAGGCCAAGTCTTAATTTCATCGACAAAAACTTTTTTAAACCTAAAAAAGTCTTTCTCCTTTAAAATTCTAATATTTATTAATATAACCCTATAATATTAGTATAATCTTAGACCTCGCAAGTGCACGCTGTAAAATTGACCTTGAATCCGGGCATTAGTTGACTGAGAGGCAAAAATTGCCAACATACCATTTTGTAATTTTCCTACGCTTGTTGGAGAATATGTTATTTTTTCTTTTATCCCTTTTAGGGGGTCGAAGCGACGGAGGACAGAGGTGGGGGAGAAGTCTCCAGTGTCCCCCGGTAGGCGAGAAAACCCCCGACTCTATTCCACTTTAATTATACCATTACCCGTCGGGTATTCTTTAGTGATAAAAGAAAAAATTCAACATTTGGCAAGTTTGGCCGTAGAGCTCCCTTCCGACCTACTGCAGCTTCTTCGTTATTCTCAAAACAACTTGTATTTTGCCAAAAACACTTTTTAAACAATTTTAATTTTTTAAAAAATCGTACTATGTGTCTTTCATTTTATTTTAATTCAGGGTAATATGTAACTCCTGATTTAAAAATTTAAACATGATATTTATTTCGTGTAGCTGTATATAGTTTTTTCAGGTACGATGCCTGTTGCCTAATTCTCGCTAAGGCGATGCTGGGACCATAATATTATTAGTAGTTTGCCGTTACATCAAAAAAAAAACCTCACCTCTATTGGTTACACAAAAAAAAACAAAACTTCTGTATCGTCCGGTAAAATATGTATGTACCTGTAGAGCGAGAAAAATATTTGGTTGCACCTTATTAATCGCAAAAAATCTAGTATGAGTATGAACAAAAACAATAGTTATAATGGGTTTCTTGAAGATCGAATTTTTTGGAATTTTGGAATTTTTCCCCATTTTTTGAAAATTTTCACAATTTTCCTCACGAGACGCAATTCTGACCGCTATCTTTTTTGAGACTTTATTCAAGCATTCACCCTGCATTAATGAAATTTAGATCATAATTTATAGTTAATATGATTTTTGATTTCATCTGTTGGCTTCCTCATCTTGATTGCTCATCCACACCAAACTTTCATAGTGGAAATTTATGCAGCCCCTCCCCCCCCCAGACCGGACCATTGAGTTGAGCTCTAAAAAAAACCACTTATGTAACGAAATAAAGAAAAAACAAATTCCAAATTATTATCGGAAAATGTGCAGCGGTCGATGATATTGCGCGCTATAACTTCCTATCAACTGCTGTATGTGTTTTTTTCCTTCTGTCAGTTTGGGGTCCGAAACCCCCCCCCGAAAAAAATGTAACATAAAAAAACCCCATTGTAACAAAAAAAAAACATGTATTTTTTTCTGTTAACATATTGTATCATTATATATAATATATCATATATAATAATGAATATAATATATATATATAATATTAACATTAGTAATAATATATATATGATATATATGAGTAATTATATTTCATTATATATTATATATATATATATATATCCTACGTTATATTAGTATATATATATCCTATTAATATATATAATTATATATTTATATGTATATTAATATTATATTGTATAATAAAATAATATAATTATGTATATCACATATATATATAATATTTACTTATATTAATAATATCTATTATTATATAATATAATATATATAATATAATTAATATATATAGTATATATATATATATATATATATATATATACTATACCGTTATATATATTTAGTATGCTAAATCTCATTTCGTTGTGTGTGCTAGATGTGACGTCACACGCGCTCCCGCATGTATAATTTTCTAGCACTTCTAGCATGGCATCCTACATCCATAGAATTAATACCGAGTCAGTGTCTAACCTATGTTTTAAGGTAAAGCGAGTTGATTGCCAATGGGTTTATTAAACGGCATTGTTGCCACCACCTGACCACTTGGTTTAGTACCCCTGCCCCCCCTTTTCTAATGCCTCTAGCATGGTATATCGTATGTCATGGAATAAACCCAATACTAAGGTATCGATCTAGTTATAAATCGTACTGCTGAATCGATTCCCGTGGTATATGCAATCTAATCACTCTTACTATGGTTTACTATTAGATAGTACCCCTACTCCCCTTTTCTAATGTACCTATGCAACTTTTTTTATTTCTGGAGCTACAGAGACGAGCTTGGTGGTTGCCTAGTATGTTTTGAGGTATGCAGATTCGATTCCCGCTATTGCTGAGTGGATAGTTTGTTTCAACCTTTGAGGTTTTAGAAAGCATCAACACGCGGTTTTACGTGGCCGCTTAATCTTCGTCATTATAAAGGAGGGGTGTAGGAGGGGTTTAAAACCTATTCAATTGAGGGGGTTATAAGTGCAAATTCTATTCAAGGATTTAGGAGGTAGTGCGGGGCTATCAGCACCAGCAAATTTCCTGATCCAACACACCCAGTACTGAATCATCACAAAAAATCAGAAAAACAAACATTTTTTTGATTTTTCTTCAAAAAAAAAAAAAAAATTTAATTTTTAATTTTAGATTTATTTTAAGGTATGTGTACAAAAAATAAAAAAAAAATAAGTTGTAAAAATTGAACACCTACTCTTTGATTAGTTACAGGTTTTAAGCTATGTATACATATAAAATGCATATTGATGGCACATTTCATTAAAAAAGTTATTAACATTTAAAAAACCCCGGGCAATTTCAGATTTCCATTCCATTCTCCCCCCCACCCCCCTCACCTTTGACTGGGGTGGGCCAATTGACTCAGTAACCACGGGAATCGACTCGGAGGCATCGGAAACCCATATTAAAACATACCCGAAACAACAACCAAAAACTAAAATATGACGTCATTCCTAAACTTGCCAGATTTAACAAAAAATCAGCTAAATCTGGCAATACAGCTAATTTCTCATTCTTACTTACTAGTAAAATTTAGATATTTGTTTTAGGTTTTTTGAAATTGCCCCCCAAAAAAATTTCCTTTCTTTTTTAGAATTTTTTTGTAAAAAAAGTTTTTATTTTTATTTTTTAATTTCTTACCTTTAGATGCCAATGGCCCATATTTTATCATACCTTAGAAACTTAAGTTTTTAAGTTACAGTTACTTAAAAAACAAAAAAAAATTAGGCGATTTTTTTTTCTGGAATTTGACGGTATTCTAATTTTTTCATATTGAATTTATTTTTATTTTTACTATTTTTTGAATAATAATTTTTCATAAAATAGCTTAAAAAAGATTTAACTACCATATTGAGACTTAATTGTCACTCTAAAGAAGGGTTTTTAGAAGTGATTTTTTTCGTTTTACATTGTTTTTTTTGTAAACCTTGGTTTTTTTTTTTTTTTTTTTGGGTGGGGAGGGGGGATCTAATTATAATTTTAAAAGTATTAAAGCAAAAAACAAATAATTTTTTCATGGGATTATAAGCCCTAGGCCTTTGCCATTATAAGAAATTATTATAAAAGTTTGATATGTAAAATAGTTTAATAGTTATAGGCAAAAAACTGAAAAATGGGTTTTTTTTTATGTAAACAGCAACTATATATATAATATATATATATATATATATATATATATTATATTTTTTTATAAATATATTTTGAAATTGAGAATATATCTTTATATGTAAGAAATATCTATATTGAAATATATATATATATTATATATAATATATTTATAATCATATATATATGTATATATATATATATAATATATAAATATATTATATATATATATAATATATATATATATATATATCTATATAAATTTAATATATATATATAATAATATAATATATATATATTATATATATATATATAATATAATTAACATCCGGGCAGGTATCTCCATCATTTTTTCCTCTTAGTGTACTGATTTTATAATGTGAAAGAGCAGAAAATGGGCCTGTCAACGCTAAGTTTGATTTGGAGGTAAGCAGGTCAGACGCTTCGAACTAAGCTCTTCAATTATCTAGAAGTCTTTCCATACTCAACCTTCTGAGCTTTCTGGAAAAATGGACTTGAGAAGGTAGTAAATGGGATATAGTTTGTAGTTATAATCCCTTACAATATAATCAGTAATGTTTCCTTTTTCTTGAACTCCCTGCAACCTTAATTACAAATGAACCAAAGTGCCAAAAGTGTAAGATTAAGCTTTTTGTTGTTGATCAGTTAGACTTACCCTGTAGATTAGGACAATATAACAGCAAAGCTAGTTAAGAATATCAATTGTTCATGAGAGAAATTTCTTCTTCGTACCATGGAGTTTTTTATTTCTTCAGCATCTAAATATAGATGGATAAGGTTTGAAGGTTGGGAAATTTATTAGAATTATTTAATTCAAATTTGTGAAAACATAAAGGGCAGGTTAAAAACTTCGAAGTTTTGCAATTGCATTTTGTGATATGGAAGTCGAAAGTCAGTGAACTTGCATGAAGTAATTGAAGTACCCACAGAAACACAATTCACAACTTTGTCAGGTTCAAAAATTTTCTGACTCCACTTCTTTACTTATCTGAGTCGTTTCAAAACTTTCCGACTCCGACTCCGACTCCGACTCGGACTCGACTCCGACTCCGACTCCGACTCCTTCCTCTTGAAAAATTACCGACTCCGACTCCGACTCCGACTCCGACTCCGACTCCGGACTTCCACCCTTTTCAAAATTACCGACTCGGACTCCGACTCCGACTCAACCCTTTTGAAAATTACCGACCCCCCGACCCGACTGCGGACTCCACAACCCCTGATTATAACTTTACCTAACTTATTATAATCCCCATACGATAATTGCAAACATAACAAAGTTTTATTCAAACATAACATAAATATAACAAAGTTTTATTCAAAAATAACATAAAAATGTTCTTTGAATAAAATATCATAGTTAAATGTAATTTTTTACTTGATTTTTTTTTATAAGCAGTAATCAATAAATCAGTAATAATCAAACCAAACCGCCCTCCACTGCCCCTCCCCCCCCCACATCTTCCATTGAGCTAATTGCTCTATTGATTCAAAATTCAGTATTTCGAGTATTCATTTGGGATTAGGCATAACTTAAAAATAATTCTTTGTATACTGACCAACGAATATATTTGCTAACGTAACAATGTTTTAACATCAATTAAAGCTAACATATCATAAACCTGAACTAAAATTATAATGTACAACGACAAACCTAACACACCCTTACCACACGAGTAACTACAACATAACAAAAGTTTCATACATTTTAACAGTAAAGTAAAATAAAACACAAGCGTTCAAACGTTAACCTAATTCACACTATTTCAAAGCAAGGATCCCTAACATATAAATGTTAATATTTACTTAACATAGTAATATTTAACAAAAATTTTATCTAACCTTACCTAATTATGCATTACAGGCCAACAAATATATGTCTAAGGTAACAAAAGTTTTTCACATCAATAAAGCTAAACAATATCATAACCTGAACTAAGATATAATGTACAATGATCAAACCTAACACACCCTAATGGCATGATAATCTTGCTAATCACTCACAAAAATTGCCCTACTTATCAAAGGATAAATAGATACAGACATTACAAAACTTAATGTGTATTCCCCACTTTTCAGCATATCGAGGCAACATCTAAAGCAGTATTATCTACAAAAATTACTAACCAAAGGTGACCAACTCTTCAAAGAACCGCATCTTGAGCTATGAATTTGATAACTACCTTTCATCAAAGTTGTTCACTCATATAAAATATAACATCATTTTATGAACTATGAATAAACGTGAGACATTGCCCGAAAATTCTCGGGCAAAACCTTAACAGCTTACTTGCAGCAAAAATCCTAACCTAAAGCCCCGTTCTAACACATCCATCACCAGTATTTAAACACAGTAATAATCTTACGGGAAAACTTACCATTCTCTAGCAAAAATAGTGTTTATTTCCATGTCATAGTAATAATTTAACAAAAAACGTAGAGAATTAAAATTAGACCTAACATATCTAACATTACAAATGGGCGGAAACCTACAATAGATTACAAAATTTGAGAACTACAGAATAAGACTAGTAAAACATTTGGACCTAGAATAAGTTCTCAAACATTACCCCTTTCATTACAACAGGCAAAATCTCAACCTGATTCCTTGCTTTTTCAATCATATCATCAAGCAACTAAAGCAGTATTATCTAGCAAATCAAATTCCCCCCTTAACAAGTGTCCATTAACTATCCAAAGATACCAGGCATTCTTTGAACTATTGAATTGATACTACCATTCATCAAATTGTGTTCTACAGATCAAATATTAACATCATTTTGAACTACGAATAAAACGTGGACATTTAGCAAAATTCTTCTGTCATGCTCATAAAAGAACCATTCGACCATACAGGATCAAAACGAATAAACGTAACATTTAATCATTTCTGAACTAAAAAACATTAGTACCATAACATAAAACTTGACATATACATTAAAGCGTGAATAAACTCAGTCGACATAACAAAGTATAACATCTCAAGCTTTAATTAGAGGGAAACTGGTAGGTTGGCAACAGGCATCATTACAGAGGGCGGTTTTGTCAGGTACTGGTAAAGCTTTCAATTCATTATTATTATTATTATTAATTATTATTATTATTTATTATTTATTATTATATATTATTATGATTATTATTTATAATTATTATTTTATTATTATTATTATTATTATTATTATTATTATTATTATTATTATTATTATTATTATTATTATTATTATTAATAGTAGTAGTAGTAGTAGTAGTAGTAGTAGTAGTAGTAGTAGTAGCAGTAGTAGTAGTAGTAGTAGTAGTAGTAGTAGTAGTAGTAGTAGTAGTATAGTAAGTTATTAAAATTCAAAAACAAAGTTTTTAATAAACCGTAAAGCTAACATAATATCACCTAAACTAAGAACATAACATACCTTACGTACGAATAAACAGGCAACATTAACAAAGCACACTGATTAGCATCAGTAAAGTAACTATTACAGCATCGCAAAGAACGGTAAGTAACTAACATTGTCCATAAAACTTAACCTATCCTACCTTTCAAAACATTACGCAATACCTTCGAGTCGTCAGACTTACACGGTACTCTTATCATTTGGGTTACTTTCATGTTTATACAAAAGCTTTCACGAATGTGCTCACTCAGCAACATAATCTCAAGAACAACATAACCGAACAATTTTCAACGATGAGTCCCATCTACTTGGAGATTACCCTTGAGATGAACTTGTGTGTTCGCTTATTAGTTCAGGTTATAATATGTTAGCTTTACTGATGTTAAAACAATGTTACGTTAGCATATATTCGATGGTCAGCATAAAAAGAACTTATTTTTATATGTTTATCCAAAATAATACTCGAAATATGACTTGAATCAATAGATCAATAGATCAATAGCTCATGAAAGGATGGGTGGGGAAGGGAGTAGAGTGGTGGGTGGTTTGATTTACTGATTTATTGATTTACTGCTTCAAAATTAGTAAACTATTACACTTTACTATGATATTTTATTCAAATAACTTATTTTTATGTCATGTTTGGATAAAACTTTGTTATTTTTATGTCATGTTTGATAAAACTTTGTTATGTTTGCAATTATTCGTTGGGAATTATGATAGTTAGGTA
>JABUQX010064287.1:0-17500 GCA_015478945.1 Trachelipus rathkii | reverse complement strand
ATATGTAATATTATATATTAACTATATATATAGTATATATATACCGTATATATATATATATCATAGTATATATATATTAATATATAATATTTAATATATTAAAATTATACCTATATCATATATATATAGTAATATAAACCTGCGTACACGATGGAACTTAAATCTCAGTTTCATCTAACATCTAATGAATAATAGTTCTTAAACAATAGATAAACATCGGTCCAAGGTCTCCCTTCATTTTTCTCTTAGGTTTTCTGATTTTATAATGCTAGAGCAGTAAAAAAGCCGTTCAACGCTAACATAGCTTTATGATGTGTAAGATCAGTAAGAACAGCATATTGCAGCTTTCTTTTACAATGTTGAGATACTTTCATCGATGGCCTCTCTTTTAATTAAGCTTCTAAGTTAGTGATCAATTTTTTTAATTTTCCTTTCAGTGGCAGCAAAGAAATTTTTAACGGTAATGAATAGTTGATGTACAAGGTATAGGAAAAACCTTGACCTATTCTTCTTGACCAGTCGAAGCGTTCTCGACTAAACTCTTCAATATCTAGAAGCTTTTCATACTCATCTTCTGAGGCTTTCTGAGAAAAATGACTTGAGAAATGTATAACAAATGGGGATAGTTTGTAGTTTCTCAATCAGCTTACAAATGTTCAGATGTATGTCTTTCTTACTTGAACTTCTTGCGAACATTTTAATACGAAACATGGTCACTTGCAAAGTGCAGAGAATAGCATTTTGTTGTTAGATCCTTCATTTAAGCTTACCCGTCGTAAATTAATATAGAGAACAGGCAGCTGAGTAGTAGAATACTCATTGCCTAATGAGAGAAACTTCTCTCTCGTACGCTTAGAAGTTTTTATTTCTGTCAGCACTCTTTTTTTATTTTTTTAAATATATTATTATTTTATATTAACAAAGCCGCCCGATACGCTCAGTGTTAAGCACATTCGGGCCAGAACAAAGCGAGGGGGTCGCAGGTCTCGCAACTGGCTCGGGTGGGAGATGTGAGCTTATTCTCTCTTGGCTTGGCTTCGTCCTGGCTCGGACGTGCTAAAGTGAGTACAACCTCCATCCTTGAATTAGGGCTTCTGCCCGGCAGTGACGGGTGTTACTCTCTGTAAAAAAAAAAAAAGATAAAAAAAAATCGTTAAATGATATGATTAGTTAAGGTCTGAAGTTTGAATCCTTAGAATTAGTAATCAAATTGAACTATTTAGTGTGCATGGGCTAAAAAAATTCAATTGTGACATTGCACTTTTGATTGGTAGTAGCAAGTGAGTGAACTTGTGTTCGAAGCGATTGAAGTCACTCACCGAGTCACAATTCATAACTTGCAGCTTCAAATTTCTGGATTCCAACTCTCCTATCTTGAAACACGTTACTCCCGACTCCGGCTCGACCTCTGAAAAGTACCGACCCGGACTCACACCCCCTTCAAAAATGAGCCGGACTCCGATCCGACCCGACTCCGACTCGCGACTCCACCGTCCTCAAAGAGCTTACCGGAAAGCTCTGCCGACTCCGCGACTCCGACTCCGACTCACACAACCCGACATATATATCATATATATTATTTATATATAATATTATATATTATATATGAGTATATAATAATATAATAATTTATATACTATATACTATATATATAATATTATATATATATATTAAATATAATAAATATATAGTTATAGTAATAGTATATAATAATAGTATATATATAGTATATAAACATCAACCATTGCTTTAATTATGCGAAAAAAAATTTTTTGGTAACGATAAGAAACCAAAAATAAAGTAAAAATTCAATAAAGTAATGACTAATGGTATGAGTTTTTGCGGTCTGGCTGTCTGTAATGTGTTTTGACCTTAATATTTTATCTACGAAACAGTTAGGTTTGTAACCCTAATCTTGGGATAAATATGTATGTGTAGGCTAATACGGACAAAAAGAATGATTGCTCGCTACATACGAACCAGTTATCAAATTTACATATAAATTTAAGAACACTGCGCCCGTTTAAAAAGTATTTGAGGCGACATTCCAGGAAAGCGGATGACTTAGGTTTAAATGTTAAGGAACCAAAAAACTCACCAAAAAACACCTATTCTTGTACGCAGAATCAAATGGTACGACTGGATAACATTTAATAAATTATGGCTATTAACAGAAGATGGAGAGGAAAAAATTATAAATTATTAGTTTTTTTTTAGTAATTGGGAAAACATTCTCATTTTTAAATTAATTACTCTTCCACAAACAGCTACTCCTTCCATAAAACATTTCAGCACATTGTTAACTCCCAAACAAACCAACTGACTGTTTAATAAAATAACATGCACTGAGAATGTTTGTGTTACGGCATTACAAAATGTACACTTATGACTTGTATGTGTCTCTTACGTGTTTCTTTCGTATTGAATCATGGATCGTTAATACCACGTGAAATTGCATACTCTGAAGCTACTACATGCAATTAATCTAATTGTGATGGATAAGGCACGCTGCAATGTTTGGCAGCAAGACGTTTGTACCAAGGAGAAAGTATCGCAGGACACAAAAGTTGTCCCAAAGCGCAAGGGTTTTTTTTGCCACTACTTGCATCAACGCCTGATCTGAAGCAGGGGATTGTAGAGGGTCCAAACGCAGAGCACACTAATGCAGCGCAGACCCCGACTACTAGGACTGGCTTGATTTAGAAGAAATAGGTTCTATAATGAAATATTTGAGCACCTGAAAAACGAGCACCGCGAGAATGTTACTACAGTATTTTAATATCGAAACCAATCTAGTATTGGATGGTTACACACGCAACCAGTTAGCACCCCCCGTACACGCCATCAGGGTTGCATACTCTATTGCCACTGACTATGCTCCTCGTGTTGTTTTGTCAATGGTTTTTTGAACAAATGTATTGACCAGCAAACTTTAACGAGGTTTTATTTTACCACGACCCTCCTTATATAAAGAACAGCTATCAACGTTCATAACGAACAGATTGGGCAGACGAGAATCCTCTTGCCCATAAAACAGAATCGTTCACATCATCAGTATTCAGTTAAAGCATTTGGCAGGAATTTTACATGATCATTTACTTATGTTCGAGCTTCCTTCCAGGCTTATAATGGGATAATCTACTTAAACTTTTTGACTACAACCAGTAGAGCTCCGTAGCCTTGTTGATGTTATGAACCTCTTCAGGTGGCCCCCAAAACATGGTCCGGTTTTATTGCATTGGATGGGGCCGCTGCACCACTTAGTGCTGCAGGTTCGTGAACCACCTTGATGGATGACCTTCCCAATCATGCATGGATAGGCTCGAGGTGGCCGCGTCCCGTCCGGCCAGCTACAGGTCAGCACACCTCTAAGAATCCTTTTGATTAATCTACCTTCTGGGGAACCATTTAAAGAACTCTTAAGGATTATACTCTTCTCCAATTCACACCTCGTTGCAAGACCTACGAATTAAGGATATGAAACGAGTTGGATGATCAAAACCAGACTCCTGGGAATATCTCTGACGGTCGACAATCAATGAGAGAAGACGCCCGGAGCGCGTCTGCACATGGGGAACAACGGAGTCTTTTCAAAACATTATATTTGTCTTTTGATATCATTGTGTAGTCAGGTTGGATTTTTTGGATTTTTGAGAAAAAAATTTAATTTTGGATTTTGGATTTTTTTGGATTTTTGAGAATCGTGACGTCACTCGCGGATATTTTATAATTCGTAAACAAAACTTTGTTTTAAGTTCAGATAAGTGTTATTTTTAACCCTTAGGCCCTATAATCTAAGCTATCAAAATCTTTAAAATAGGGCTTATAGTCAATGACACAATGAAACAGCAAGCAACACTAAAAAGAAGTGTTATTTTTTCATTCATTGAAATCAGAATAAAAAAAAAAATGTTGAAACATATTTTTGTTACATTTGATATAGTGAGAAATTTGAAACCAGACAAGATAGGCCTGCTATGATATTATTATGATGCTAATTTTTTATTATCTAATGAATTAAACTCACTTAAATAGTTCCACAAAAAAAAAAAAAAAACCATGATTATCTATATATAGATATAAATACAAAAAAGAAAAAGCCAAAAAAAAAAGCAAAAAGCTCGATTTGATTTTTCTAGAGCCACAAAAGTCAAGCGTGAAAAAATCAGCTTTGAAAAATCAATTGATTTTCGTGCTTCCTATTTCTGTAGATGCCTTTTTAAGAACAATTATCAACCAATCAATAATATGGTTATTTACACGCTAGTTCCGAATGAGTTACTTTCGTTCCCTAAATTACTGTTTAAGCGTCCGCCATTTTTAATTTCGTAGAGTTGGTAACCTTACTTGTTCAGTAGATACAAGAGATATTAAGTAATAATACACAAACAGAGCAGCCAGCACGGGAACAATAAGCACATTACGTTATACTTTTAGGAAACCTTTTTACCTTTATTTTTGCATTTCTAATCAGTTACCAAAAATTTTTAACCATAATTTTGAATCACCCTGTGAATATATACAATTATTATTATATAATTATATATATATAATATATATATATAATAATATAAATGTACTATGATGATAATAGTATATATATATATTTATATATATATATATATATAATATATATAGATATTTATACTAGATTATAATTTGTATCCGCGAATGTCGGTGACTTTAAACGCAGAGAGCTACAGATAGGTCTCGTCTTCACAGTAAGCGTCGTCTGTGGTGCGGGTTGGTTTCGCTTAGCAAGAGTTCGCGATGGCCCGTCGGCCATGTCGTAGTCTATTAGCGCTCCGGTTCCTTCTTGGGGCTTTGTCGGTTGCGGGTGTTCTTCTCGTCAATCCTCGGCTTAACGTTCCCTTCCCGGGCACGTGAACTCTACTCTCTGTCGCTAGTGCTTCGTGGTGGTTAGCACGATGATTCCAAAATTGCCCCGGAGGGATGGTTCCCCCCTAGAGTTGCTATGCCGGTGAGTATACTTTCTAGAAAAAAATTATAGGATCCGATAATTATATATATAATATATATATATTATATATATAATAATATAGATATACTATATATAATATATATATATTATAACTCCCAACATCCCAAAAAATATAGTAATAGTATATTAGTATTTATATAATATTATATAATATATATTAGTATATATTTATAGTAAAATATATAACTTATTATATATATATTATACAATTATATATATATTATATTATATATTATTATATATATATACTAAATAGTTATATTAGTACATTATAATATTATGATAAATACATTATACTATATATGTGGCTCACGTCTTGGTACTCTGTCTGTTCGCCAGCGCACTCGTAGTGTCCTTTTCAAACCCTAGGTTGCCCTGATGTTATCTGTTTCGTCGCTACTTATATGTGTATTGTTACGGAGTAGACGCCTTCTGTCCTGATCTTGTATTTCTTGAAATAGCTTCTCACTACCCTAAATTTACTACCCCTCATGAATGTGATTCTATAAGAAGTGTCTCCCACCGACCCTCCGGATTACCTGACAGCGCGGCCTGGTTCCACTGCCATGACACGGTATCATTACTACGATACAACGTTGCGCCCCCGAACCCCGCTCCGATCAATATTATGATTTATATAATTACTATCAATCATATATAATATATATATAATAAAGTAGTTTACGCGTGTCCCTGAGGCCTCTCGGGGAGTCGTTGTGCTATAGCCGACCCATCTGTGTGCTAGTATAACTCTTCGTCTCTGTCTGACTGTTTGCTTCATACTTTCAAGATATGATATTGCATGCTATACTATCGGGCTCACAGGGTATATTATCTTGGACATAAGGATTTAAATTTGGTGCAGAGCTGCCGGTTGGATGAGAGAGCGTTCGCTTGCTGCATTAGTCCACGTCTAAGTGCGCTGGTCTACTGCTACTGTATCGATTCGTCGCCTAACTTTAATACACGGGCGGTGGGTCGTATTAGTTATACGTGACTCAATCTACAGCAGATTGCTCTTCTATGTCAGCGTACCTATTTACAGCTATTGTTCGACTTGTACTTGATACCTATACTAATACCAGAGCCCTCTTCAACGCGCTATCTCGCCTAGCGCCACACGTCCGCCTACCTGAACTTTAGATCCGACAATCGCCACATCATGCGATGCTAGGCATCGGCATGCAATACAGTGGGGCGGCCTAAGTGGCCCCTAGAAGGCGGCAGACAACGGAACCCGCCAGGCAACACCAATACCAAATTACCCAAACCACAAACCACAACATAACGCCCCAAATAAAAAACACACGTACCCTTATATGATAATACTTATATATATATATCATACACCGTATATATACCTACCATCCAGACAGGAATGGTCCTCATAGTGTACCGCTGGGACTCATCATATATTGCATATACCCGGACTGGTAGTAACCTGAGCGCCTATAATATATTATATCATTATATATATATATACAATCATAATATATATTACTATATGTAATCGGCTGACTTGGTTGTCACTGCGTCGGGATGTCGCCTCGCGTGAACTTATAGATTCATATATATGTCCTCTAATAGCTATATGTATCTCAGTGTGGTAGGTAATTGGCTCCTTGATCTCTTCGAATCATTGCTGGAGACTGCGCGTCCATTACTTTCTTGATTGTTTCGTCGCTCCCATTCACTCTCGATGTTTCGTGGTTATTACAATAACAAATATTCAACCCTGACTTTGGTTGTGTGTCGGGAGGGACGGTGGGCGTTAGCTGTTGGCCGCTCTTTTCCAGCGTACAACGGTTTTATTATTGTTGATGTGACTATTCTCGTCCTAGTGAGTCTGCCTGCGTAGGTCGAGTTATTTATAAAAATACACCAGCTGAACGTGCGTGCCGGATACTCGGTAAGTGATGCAGATCGGGGGCAAGGCTATACTAGCCTTGTGGTGGCCGTCGCAATCGCGGGTTCGGTGTTTTGGCCTGTTGCGGCTGTGATGATTAGCACGTTTCCGGCAGTCGTACATTACCCTCTGCGCGGCCGAGTCATTGTCGTCTGCTTCCGCGCCGCTGGCTACACAGTGCCGGATGTCTGGTACTAGCTTCGCGTACCCCGCTCTTCGAACTACCCTCCTGCGATCCCCCTACCCGTATCGCCCGTATCCTTTCTCATACACTTGGGTAGGGCGGTTAATGCTGACACAACTCGTTGGGTCTTTGATTGATTAGGGAGCAGTCGTGTCCAGGTGATACGTGCGGCGTCACTAACCTGATTGGTTGTTCTCTCTAGGTTTTCTGCCGGGTTGGTCAGTGGTGGGTGACAATTCATTATGTTAGAATAATCATCCGTCTTTATATAGGCGTGGGCTTCCCGCATGTGATGTTTGTAGACTGCTCGTTTGCTGTGTGTTCGCGCAGTCCTCCAGCTCGCTGACCTCAGAACTGTATCCACCGACCAACAACAAAAGAAACAGGCATGATTGCTTGTGCCCGTTCGAATATATCGTTTCCTATTTTCTCCTCGCGACTTGTTGTGCAGATATTCTGCCTGGCGTTTACCTCTGCACTCTTATTATGGTGATCGGTACTTTACTCCACTTTTGCTATCTCGTCAGGTCGTACTGAATCCTTCCTCTGTGGGGTGGCCAGCAGTAGACTCGCCGCTCCGCTCGTCTGCGTATCTGTGTGGCGCAATAGCTATATCCTGGTCTGCGCGGGCTGCTATACTACTCTTTATTGGCGGTCGCTTCCGGACAACAACGTGACGGTGACGTCCCGGTCCGGTATCTGGTTGATTATGTTAAATAGATCGTACATTAAGTTTATTTTTATGTATGCGTTTTAACGTTCTTACTGTTACGTTCATGATGCGTGTGTGTACGGCGTTAGTCCTGCCAGTGCGCTGCGTTATGGACTCCCCTTGCCCTCTTGTCGATTACTTTCCTGGAGTTGCATGTCCGATACTGAGAGTCTTGCGCGAGTAGAGTAGGGCTGACTAGTATATATTAAATGCGCGATATAGTAGTCGTTTGAAATAGATATCAACTTCTAAAAGATTAAAAGTGGGCTCTGGCTTACCGAAGTAGGAACAATAGAATCTGAAAGCTGAAGGCAAGAAAAACTATATATCAAAGAACCTTGTGTCAATTTAGCTTCTTATAAAAATAGGTATTATTGATTAAACGAATATATACAATATTAATTTACATATTTAATAAATATGCAGAATCTTAATTAACATATTTTACGCGAAAATAAGATTTTACTAAAATATTGAGATAAAATTTTCGAAGAGAAGAAGAAGTTAATGGAAACTGAATACTATTTAAAATAACAATTTTAAGAAATTAAATGCGAATTTTTGATTCAGTGAGACAAGAAGAATATGACTATTTCTCTCTCAAATTCTTCTCAATTAATTCTCTATTTTTTATTATAGATTTATCTTAAATTGATAGTATTAATGGTATTATATAAAATGAATTTCTTAGATTGATCTAATTACTACGACAGAATTACCGTAGAATTAAGTAAATTTGTTTATAACTTAGATCATCGCATACTCTCTTTTATTGAAAAAAATAGTACATTCCAATCATTTCTTTATTCTATCAGACAGAGAAGGGATAAGTCGAATATTTTGGCAATCTTCATCTGAAAACCTTTTGAAAGTAAGATTTGATATTAAATCATGTACTACGAGAAAGTTCCCAAATCAATCAGGATTATTTAAACAGACGATAACAATTGAACGGTTGATCCTTCGACCGCACCTCGACTGGCTTTACAGAGAAGTCGAGGTATGTCAATCTTTCAGAGTTACAAGAAGGAAAAGATATCAACATCAGTGATATTATCATCATGAAGTCTTTAACTTCAAGAAGAAGGAATTCAACAGAGGATTTATACCATCTGAGTTACAAAGAACTCAAATCATAAGTTGTGTTGAAGAACATCCCAAAAGTTAAAGCTATGATGATGAGGTTTTAATTTCAGGAGAAAGAAGTATCGGCAAAGGATTCAAAACACTACGATTACCTTACAAAATATGGTTAGTACTCCAATAAACAGCTCTCTAATGCAAATTGCAAGCAATAGCGTCGTATTTTTAATTATTCGAGAATTGTTCGTTTTAATTACGGAATTTATTTTTGCCCGGCAGGGGTCCCATTATTCTTTTTAACATAAAAAATCATTAAAAATCGGAAAATTTTTTGCACTTAATTTTACGTATTGTTTAATTTTTTTTTGATTTTTATTTTTTATTTTAAGAAATCTATAAAAAAACAAAAAAATTAATCGAGTCGCATTGTTGTCTGGTATGAATAATAGTGAAAATAGATACCATTCAGAACGTGTGTAATACATAGTCATTACGACTTAAAAACTCGTTATTTAACCAGGAAGTAATTATACAAGTTTAACCATTAATCGGAAATTAGTTTTATTTTTATTTTTTGATTTTTAATTTTTAAATTCTTAACTTTTAATTAATAATTCAGAATTTGTTAGAATAACTTTAAGTGAAAACTTACTTATTTTTATCTTACTTATTAAATTTTCGGAAACCTTTCGAACTTGCCTACATTTTTTATCGAAATTTAGTTTATTTAGCTTAAATAAGAAATATATTAAACTTGATTCAATTTTAAATCTTAATCCATTATCATTCTAGTATTACTAACGGTAACTTAACGGATTTAATATGTTTATTAATTTATTTAGTAAATTAGTTTTTAATTTTATTTTTAATTTTAATTTTATTTTAAACGAACTGAGTTAATTTTAGCTAAACCTATTTGAACCTATTTATATTTATTTATATTATCTCCAATTGGTTTTAACTTAAAGTTTCACAGTTGGCAGTACCCAGATAATACCCTAGAATTTCTACTTTGTTGAAACCATAAAAGTATTAATGAACATTTAATTAAAAATTAATTGTAGAATTTTCTTATCAGAACAATTTATTCCAATCTTTTAGTATTGGCATGTTATAAGGACGTTTTATAAATAAATAATTTACAAGTTTTATTTAAATTTACGTTTAAATAAATATTTTTGTTAGCAAATAGAAATCTATATTATAAAAGTAATAAACCATAACCCAATTTTTTTTTCATCATTTTAACGATTTTACATGGGCGACCTACTTAAACTAACTATTTTTACACATTAGCGTTTAAAACGATTCTATTAAATTTTAATAATAACCAACATAACCAATAACATAACCAATACGAGGACCAATAAAACATTACAACGATTAGATGTTCCAGGTCAAACATTTTACATATCTCATCACGGTAGCGCTTTGACGAAAACCATTTAGAAATGAGAAAGGTCAAATGTTAGGATAACCCTAACACAGGTGCCACATTAAACATTACTCTAATAATCAAATGTCTATTAATGACATTAACCAAAGAAACATTACTTTACATTTAAAAATTTCAAGCACATTCTTTTAGATTTATTTAAGTTAAAAAAACTTGTCCAACAAAAAACCATGTCCTGCGGAACGAAAAACCAGTTCTTTTAACGGTCGATTGTTCGAATAGCGGATGAGGCTATTGGGGGACACCCCCCTAGATGAAATTGTGGGTCCGCTCTTCACTCCTTGGTGAGACACATAGAGAATAGATGGTTGTGTATTTCACATATTAACCAATGACATCTCCAAATTACGAGCATGGCTTATTCATATTATGTCATAATTTTTTTTTACTACATTAGTGAGAATGTTCTCTCTGACAATTTACCTCTTGCATGGTAGCAATTGACTTTATTATATATAGAATCCCAGATATCTACTTATTGTTTGCAAGTTTGATTTCCAACATTATTTAGTTAAATATGATTACTATTGCATTTAATTAATCTTCTTACTATATTTAGTATGTGCCTTTACAAATGTATCTGATATAATTTTCGTTAATTAGTGAACCTGTAAAGAACAAAACTTTATAGATTACAACATTGTCAATCTATACATTTTTAACAGTGTAAAAACATTTTTTAAACTTACTATAACATTTATGGGAAAAATGATCCTAGCAGACTTAATAGTACAAATATAAATAATTTTAACTTCACATCTCATTTAGGATGCTAAGCATTCATCAAAACAAATTCTACATCTACATGGTAAAACCGGTTAAAACGAAAAAAAAACTTAACGAATTTGAAACGAAACAATAAATCTTAATTAATCCTTTGTATTCAAATTATTAATTTTGTTATCAAATTTTGTATTTCAATCGAAAAATAATTAAATTCACAACAAACAACAATATTATAAAATTAACTTGGCGCCTAAATTCAACTCATATCATTTTGATAAAAACAATTCGGCTTTATAAATTGATTAAAATTCAAAGCCCATTCTCAGCACCATTACTTATGATTTTTTGCATATTTTTCAAAGTATACATAAGAACCCTCTACAATTTCATTGCTGAGAAGGAGTTTACTATCTCGCTATATTAAATTAAATATTACTCATAAAGATATGCTAAACTATCGGTCGTGTTAGGTCATGCACTGCCAATTGTCACTCTAATATAGTTTTAGTCCTTTCTCGTATCAAAGGGCTTCCAATATATTTTCTTAACTTTTACTGTTTAAAAGCATTCTGCAATAATCTTATTTAATAACTCTTATGAGAACTACCATTTTTTACATCTTTTTTCTTCTTACCTAATGGTACTAAATTTTTAACTCGATACCATTAAATAGAAAAAAATATAATCTATTTTTTTTATTTCATTTTCATAAGGTTAGGTACAAGTTCACAATCACTTTATGGGATTTCATTCGAACTTGTTAACATATCTGGTATTGGTTAGCTCCCACATGTATGTCTTCCCAAATCTCCTCTTATGTTAAATACTCCTTGGAAATTGAGAGAGAGAGAGAATCGTGGAGAAAGAGAGCCAAGTTAGTTTCGAAAGAGAGGAAATGAGTTAGGGGATTAAGTAGTAAGGAGATAGACGTCGGAACCGAACCTTTTGTAAGGGCAAACATTCCCGGGACTCTTGTCAGTTGGAGCGGGAAGAAAGGGGAGGAAACAAGCCTTAAGCTTGGAAAGTTTGTGGACGTTTGAAAGTTTGACTAAGTTTGAATGAATGAGTAACAAAGTTCCAAAAAATTTTAAAATCAGTATTTCTTTATATTGTGAAAAATATATTTATGCATAAAATAATTATATATTCATATATATTATTATATATTAATATATATTATTTTATTTTACTTTCTTAATTTCTTTTAAAAATATAATAAAAACCAGGAAATGTTAGTCATGTAACAAAATCTAGTCATCCGGTAATGGGGTGAACCTCATCGGAAGCTCGATGCACCAATAAAGGTAAATGGAAAAAAATATTAATTAACATAATAATTATTAATAACTAATATATATATGATATACTATATATATATAACTATTATATATGGTATTACTATTACTATTCTACTATATAGATACATATATAATATATTATTAATAATTTAATAATAATTAATGATATTATATTATTAATATATATATAAGTATATATATTATATTTGTTATATAATATTGTATAATATAATGTTTTGTAGTATAGTTATCTTTATTATATTTTCTATATATTTTCTTTGGTTTTTTATTTATATATTAAGGAATAAACAGGTATTGTTTACCATTGGTAATAAAAAGCTGCTAATTGCATCCCCGTTTATGCAGGTACATGATCGGAAGCTCGTTAATGCTACGCAATGTAAAGGTAAATGGAAAACATCTATTCCTGCAGACTGTACTGTTGGACCTTAAAAAGGGACATTCCAAAACAAATCTATCATATATACTATGTCATAGTAGTGAACTCACATGTTGTTTTGGAAATAAATTAATAAAGAATAAACTAAGTTTCTAACCTATGAAAATAAAATACATTATATTACAAATATATCAATGCGTATTAAAATCAGTATGTGGATGTGACAATAATAGGGGAATGGTCTGTATAATAATAATATAATAATTCAATGCAATCAATAATAATAATAATCAATAATAATATGAATATAATATAAACGGGGGATAAATTAATCGATAATACATAATGAATAATAATAATGATAGACTAATGGTGAATGAATAATAAAATAAATAATAAATAATTGAATCAATATAATATAAATCAATATTAATAATAGCTCTAATAATAATAATAGTACCATAATAATAATAATATCAATAACTCTTTTTGCAAATTTATTATTATTATTAGTATGACTTTATAGACTCTCTCTCTCTCTCTTGGATTTTAATAGATGGTTATTTTCTTTATGGATTTGATATTTATTTTAATATTCAATTGAATTATAATTTTCTTTAATTAACTTAATTAATTTTGACTAGGTTTCATGAGCTCGCAATATTACTATTTAAATATGTTTATTATCGGAGAATCTGCTCGCATAAAATATGTACATTATATTATTAATCCAAAATTATTTTGTGTGATATATTATTATAGGTATAATTTTTTTAGTTATGAATTATATTACAATATAATTTTAATATAAATTATAATAGTATATGCAGCCAGTATATATGTATATATAATTTTAAAGACATATTTTAAATTGTTTAAAAATTATTAAAGATGGGGTGGATTATTTGATATTTGAAAGTAAATTGAAAGTAAAATACATTTATATGTTTTTATTAAAAGGATAATATCCTTCCTTGGAATAATTTATTAATTTCTTATTAATCTATGTCTTAATATTCTTATTTGTTTTTCTGATATGAAAATTTACACAGGTTTTTTGAGCTTACTTTTTAAGCTCACTTTTTATTGTATGGAGATTTGTATGGATATGGAGTGGGAAGATAAAAGATTTGTCAAGGCCAGCGGTTTATTAAGACCATTGATCTCGTTTGGGAATCACACACACATTATTGATATCAAAAACCCCTGGATTGGGTGCCGTATATATATATATATATAGTAGTATATATATATATATATATATATTATATGATATACGTGGGAAATATGGTTAGAACATAATGTCAGTAGTGTAGTATATAGGTTGGCTATAATAGGGGTGCGTTATGGTATGAATTATATATTATAATATATATAGTATATATATATATATATATATATATCTATATATACTATATACTATATAAAATATACTATATATATATAGGGGTCATAGTTATATATATATGTGTAAAATATATATATTATATATATATATAGTCAAATAGGTATGAGATATATTGGTATAATAATAGAGGGTTATTTATATATGTATGTGTTAGATATATATAGTGTTATATTATATATTATAGTGGGTAATATCATATGACGTATATAGGTATTCCGTTGCTAACTATCATAGGGCCTGAGATATAGTTATAGTGGTCATATAAATATTAATAGTGTAATATAGTACTCCTAGTTATTGATCGGACTCATGGGGCGGGCTAGTTATCATATATATATAATAGAGGGTACTAGGTACATAATATAATTATACGTAGTTTATAGTGGTGTATATATATATCATAGGGGTAACTGGGTTATAGTAGTAGTTTCATAGGGTAGTAATGCTAAATAAAATGTTATATGTAATATGTATAGTATATATATATTATACGATATTATACAATATTACGGTAGTAATATAATATATATATTTATTAAGGTATAGTATATATAAAATACGCGTTATGTTAGGTCTGGTATTGTTATGTCATATAGATATATATATAATATAACTATATATTACATATATAGAAATGATTTATATATTCAATTTATTAATCTCATTATATATATATTAGTGATGCATCAGATGTCATTTTTTTCGCAATTCATGTGGATGTGAATGCGGATGGCAGTGGCAGCATTATGGATGCGAGGCATGATAGACAGAGAACTTGCGAGAATATAGCGATTGCGGATGCCGATGTCGGGCATATGCGAGCATGCGGACCTTCCCTCACCTGGATAAAAGAAAATAACACTAGTTGGAACTACTAGTATATAGTAGTTAGTATATATATATATGATATATTATATACTATATATATATACCCCTATATAGTATTACCTAATACGAAATTTTCGAAGTTTTTAGCCTACAATCTATTAAAAATAATTGTTACCAGTGGTGGCGGAACGGTTCCCTTCTCTAATTGCACCCTCCAACCTCTTTCCTGAACCTCTTTCCTTAATGTGAACCACTTTCCTCAATGGATTATTTACTTTTTTGCACTAGTATTGCGAGGTTCAAATATAAGAAGTTGTGCTTTGTGAAACATCATTTTCGTGCCCCTTCTGCTGAAATATGTTAGCTTGTGGTTGTTCTCATTATATTATTAGCAAAACCCCAAGATTGCTAAAGGTTCTCTAAGTACTTGAGAACTAAGTGAGTTGGGCAAGGGAAACGATGTCATCGCTAATTTCTCTTGCAAGTTTACTTAAGCGTGGGATAAACATTTTCGCTTAACTTTCCACCGATCTGATGGGATCATCAATTCTGTTATCATAGTCGTTTCTTCTTGGTGATAGTTTATTCAAATCATTTGCTTGCATCTTTTGAGTAATTGTTGTGACTTTTTATCAATGAGCTGGATGTGTAAATTCTTCCAGTTGAAATCTGTTATTGAGTATTTACTTGAAGGAGGAAAAAAATAAAAAAAGAAAAAAAAAAATGAGAAGTTGGTTTCTGTAGATTTCGGTTTCTTTTCGCTTTTATGGTCGCGAGTTAAAGGTAGGTAACGTCGGATTGAGGGTTTTCACAACTGCATAGCATGCATAAAAGCCCCCGTTTGACGACTTAACTTGTTCTAGATGACTGGGTGTACAAAAAAAACTTGCCTTCTATACGGAGATCTAGAGTAATTTTCCGCAAATAGTATGAAAGTTCAGTTTAATTTCCACAAACATAATTCGTCTTTTTAGGGGCTACGGGTTTACATTTACATTCATTCTTTTTAAACGTACCTCACTGGTCACTTTGGAGAGAGTGGGTGTAAATAATGGCGGCCTCAGAGTTAATTTGGATATTACACGTAGACAGAATTTAGAGGCAGCTGATTTCTGTTTTAAAGGAGGCATACCTAATCTACATGTAACCGTTGGATTTTCAATGATTATTAGTGAACTTCATTCTGTGGTGATCATGATGTCTCATTACACAGTTTGAGTCGAGAATACTGTTAGTGTCTCTCATTTATAAGTAAAGTTTTTGCGTCTAAGCTTACATCTCTCAAGTATTTTTATTATTTAACATCATACTTATTTCAAATCTCGACGACAACTAGGAGGATTATTGCGCAGACATCCGCGTGATCAAAGCGCGGGATTTGCGGATGCGGAGATTCTTTATAATGTTGTGGATGCTCCGCGGATGCGATATTGTTGGATTATACCTGGCCATGCAGGAAATGGTGATATATAATGTATAAATATGAGGTATATATATATATATATAGTATATAGTATAAAGGATGTAGATATATATATAATGGTTATATATATCCCCCTATATATTATATATATTATATATAGTCAATCGAGACTACAGTGTTTTATGTTTGTAAATTAGTATTATAGTGATATATATAATATAATGATATATATTATTATGATATATATATACTATATAAATATTAGTATATTTGGTTAGTGTATCATTTATTTTTAGACAATATACAAACAAAATGTTAGCATTACTTTTTATTTCAATTTATATTGATTTATTTGATAGTATAATATATATTATATATATTGTTTTATATATTTGTGGTGTTTTTAATTAATTTTGTGAGTCTTAAACTTTATATTTATATTTTATATAGTAAAGTTATACGGAACAAATTTGGAATCAGATGTATGTATTTATGTATATATAATATATATATATATATATATATTACTATATATATATATATATATATGTATACTATGACGCGTTTTATATATATGATGAGTTATGAACTATAATGCGTGTATATAGGTATAGGTATATTATATAAATGATACCTGTAGTTCTATGTTTTTCGAATTTGAAGGATATATAATAAGTATGTATAGTTTTTATATTCTTTTTAATATGAGGTTATATTACAATTACATATATATAGTATGATATACTATTGTTTGTATGATTTTGTATTACTATACCCCATATATGTGTAGTTTTTTAGGTTTTATTTATATACGGCGTGATTTTATATATAATTATATATATATAATATGTACGTTTTTATTACCTCTACTAGTTCTCATATATATATATTATACGGAAACTATTATACATATATATAGTATAATATTTTTTGTTTGGGTTAATATGAATATATATATATATATATACGTGATAGTTTTTACGGGATGATATATATATGGTAGTATATGTTCTTAAGTTTCTATACTCTATGTTTGGGTTTGATGATAAGTTAGATTTTTTTCATATGGGTTCG